>CAUYSK010034752.1:0-23353 GCA_963575035.1 Avahi laniger
GGCTCACGCCTGTAATCCTAGCACTCTGGGAGGCCGAGGTGGGCGGATTGTTTGAGCTCAGGAGTTTGAGACCAGCCTGAGCTAGAGCGAGACCCCGTCTCTACAAAAATAGAAAGAAATTAATTGGACAGCTAAAAATATATAGAAAAAATTAGCCGGGCATGGTGGTGCATGCCTGTAGTCCCAGCTACTCAGGAGGCTGAGGTAGGATTGCTTGAGCCCAGGAGTTTGAGGTTACTGTGAGCTAGGCTGACGCCACAGCACTCTCCCCGGGGCAACAGAGTGAGACTCTGTCTCCAAAAAAAAAATAAAAATAAAAAAAAAATAATGCAGTGAATAGATTTTCAATTTTAGACCAAATGCAGGAGTTCCATTTCTGTTAATGGCCAAGTGAATTTCTATTATACCAACCATTTCAGAGATAACAGCTCTAACCTCCAAACAAATTATGAAAACCAAGCACCTGCAGGCCTTGAAGAGTGACCAAAAGCAGGCGGATCCTGAAAGGGAGTCAACACTTGGAAGAAGGCGCTGGCACTGAGCCTTCCATTTTTTACAATTCCTTGCTATTGGAAAGGCGCCAGTCAGATGCCTTCGGGGTGGCTAAAACTCCAATGGAAAACTCGCCATCTTTCTGGTGTGAGAAGCCAGAGGACATAATTTGGAGCAACCACAGCAGCCGTGAAGAGAAGAGGAAGCCCGAGCAAGTGAGAGCCCCACGCTCTGCTTTCTCTGCTGGTGTGTCCCTAAGCTTAAGAATCCCAGAATTGAAGGTGTGCTTGCCTCAGAGGAATGGAGACAACCTGCAGACTGTACTGTGTTCTGTATTGGACTAGGACAAGAACCCGATCAGAAGTAGCAGGTAGTATGAGAGGGAACAGAGGTAGGCAGTCCTGTATCTGGCCCACTGGGAGAAAGGAAAGAGGACCAGCAGGGACTCAGCCCAGGAGTGAGCATCTCACAGGAGGTCCCAGTGCCCTCCCCACAACTCCCACATCCCCATCTCTCAGAGTCTCCAATCCCTTCCTCACCCTCTCTTTTACCCCAAATTTTGGAGACTTGCCTTCGTAGTGTTAGTGTAGGTAGAAAAGTAAGACCTGAGCAGAGGAAATACACAACAGGCCGTGAACAAACGGAGGCTAAGTAAGAAAACATACTGCAAGATATGGGTTACCGCAAGGGTCACAGAATGTTAGCACAGGTAGGAATGCAAGACGTGAGTAGGAAAACTTGAAAACAGTGTGAACAAAAGGGATGCTGAGTAAGAGAGCATACTGTAACAATAGCAAGATAAAGGTGACTGCAAGTGTCACAAGAAACATAACAGAAACAACACAGGACACATTACCCAACGTTGCAGTTCGCTACCCTCCTCCCCCCAGGTGGCGCCAGGACACATCCAGGCCTAACCATTAAGTCAGGAGGGAAGAGACAACATCCCCATTGGTCAAGAAAAAGGGAAAGAGACAACATCAGGAAGGAGGAGAGACCAGACGGGAAAAAAAGAGATAACACAGAAACCCAGGGGCCATGATCCACTGGAACACGTGCTCACTCTTAGCCCTGAAGAGTGTACTTTCACTTCAGCAAATATCTCTCTCTTTCTCTCTCTCTCTGCTTGCAACACATCCTTTGTCACTTGTATTCATTCTTCGATCGGATCACAAGAACACAACAACTGAGGGATTCGGGGCGCAGCCAGGAACAACGGCTCTAACAACCACAAGTGACTGGGAGTACAAGGACTCCCATTCTAATTGCAGAGAAGAATGAACGATGCTGGCGTCCACTAATATGAAGCTTAAATAGCTTAATATTACCATTCGGGGTTGGGAAATGTACTACCTATTATTATCTTTCCTCCTTCCATAAATATATTAAATGCTTCCACTTTTGTTGATTTCTATGTTGGGAATAAAAATTTCCAGTGCCAAACCATCGACCGGTTCATGTTGTAGTTCAAAATAGTAATGACTAATGCTGATTCTCTTCATACACGTTAACTTGTTTCATGTTCATAACAACGCTGTGATATAGGTATTATTCTTATACTCATTTTAAACATGAAGGAGCTGGGGCAGAGAGAAGTTAAATAATTTGTGCAAGGTCAAATTACAAATTGCTAGTAGGTAGGTATTTTGGATTCACACCTGAGCTTCACAATCCATGCTCTTAATCACCATACACACAGGTTCTCATGGGCTCACAAGACTCATCACCAAAAATGTAAAATGCAAGAGAAAATTTTTTATACCAATAGGCATTGAAAGATTATAACCATTATTTTTCATTTTTTACAATTTTGCAAATTGGTTAATACCTACGTTTTGTATAATCCCACCCCAGGTTAGGAAGGTAGAAAACTAGGAAAAGGTGAGAAACACAAAAGAAAGGGCTGGAAATGAAATGGCATTCTATAAGTTGTATGAGTCTAGTTTTTATCCTAATAAATAAAAAACTATGGAATATAAATACTTAGGCACTTTATAAGATCAAGAGACATTTTGAACTGACTGAAACTAAACACATCCAAAAACAGTTTTCCATGAGAAAGTACATTAGGATTGGCAAATACAGCTTACATTTTTAGAATTGAACTTATTGGTAACTCCGGCATACCTGCAAGACATAATTAAGCAGGTATTAAGACATAATGTTGCATCACTTATTTGTGTAAATATATAGAGTAAATCTTCTATTATCATGCATAAGCTACACCTTATAGATTCATTTTGTACGTTTGGTACACTCTTTGGCCCAAAGAACCCTGAGGAAAGAAATGTTCACAAATTATCACAGAACACACAGGAACTTGAAAACGGCCGTTAAAAGGGATTCAGTTGGGCGTGTGGTAATAAGTTGGGTTTGATGCACAAAAGATTTTTCATTAGTCAAGTGATTCTTAGCTAAATATGCAGGAAAATATAGCACACAACTAAGAGAACAGAAAGAACAGCAAGAATATCATGCAAGGCATTTTGTGCCTCTTTACAACTTACATCTGTGTGGAAACTGGGTAATTTTGTCGAGATGAGCTACCATATTGGAGATGAAAGACGATTCTGCAAGAGAGCCTTCCTAAAACACAACTCTGATTACGTTACTTCTGAACAAAGCCTTTTCAGATTTCCACTTCCTGCAGGATCAAACCGGATTCCTGGGATCCAAGGCCATTTCCCAGCTGGCACAGCCTGCCCTCCCCTTTTCACCTGACCTTCCCAAGCCTCAGCTCCCTCACCCCAACTGGATTATACATAGTGCCTGACTCCCTTGGATGTTGTATCAGTCAGAGTTCAATGGGGAAAACTGAAACCACTCTAGTAATTCAAAGACAGGAAATTTAATGCAACACACGGGTTAAACAGGCTATAGAAGAGCTGAGAAGTCAAACGGGACGATAAGGCAACCCAGAGGTTTGCAAAAACAGAAAGCCACGGCCATTCCTAGGACTGGAGGAACATAGTTCCAGCACATTGGACCCATCCCCACCTGGCAGGAGCAAGGTGAGCCTACCTGGCAGGAGCTGGACCAGCAGGTGGCACAGAGGAGCAGGTTGGCAGGCAGGAGCTGGGGCCAGAGAGGAGATGCAGCTGCTGTCAGAGACCTCATCTGGGAAAGAAGGAAAGGAAGAAACACTCTCACTTCTTCCCTCCTGCTTTCTAGGCCCTCTCCAGAATCTTCTCTTGACCATGCCCATTGAAAACAAGTTGGTAACAAAGCCTGGAAACTGTCATCTCTTGTGATACTGAGCAGGGCCTGGGAAAGGGAGAGGAGGAATGAATTTAAGAGCAAAAAGCAAGTTACCAGCAGTGTGGTTGGGAGGACAAAAATGCAATCACCCCTAAAGCCCTTGACCCAGTACCTATACATAGTAAATATTCAATAAACTAGTTATTATGAAAATTATTAGTGTGGATTTTCCAGCTTCATTTCCCACTCCTCATCTTTAATCCTCTTCCCCAGTCAAATAGAACTACAAGCCTTTTCCCAGTTGTTCCAGACCTTCGCACATACTGTGCACTCTGCAGCGAGGTACTTCCTCCTTCTTTCTCTACCAGCTGACTCCCAGAGCTCTCCAGGAAACCCAGCTGCTCATGGGCAAAGGTCACAGCTGGAGCCCGCTGATAGCGTTGGTGAGTACTGCAGCTGAGGACCTGGGCTGAACACCACCTGGCACCAAATGCATCACCATCCCCATTATTACTCAGAAAAGCCTCTCCCCATGGGTCACTCGTGATTCTCCCTAGACCAGAGAATACAGCCTTTCAGTAAGTAGCATTCCCCCCGTGCGGTTCTCCTTCCTTCTCTCATGACTTCCCAATCTCAGCTTTGTTCTGCTTAATTCCACCTAACACACATTTATTGGTAACTACAATGCACCAGATCACTAAACACCATGGATGCAAGAAAGCATGAATCTCGTCCTCAAGGATTTTATAGTCAAAAGGAAAGGCACAAATCTAGAGATGACTTCAATTCAGGGTGGTTAGTGGCCAAATAAAAAGGTATTCACAGTGCGGGAGCCCAGGGGAGGGGACCTTGGCTCGATTCGGGGTTTAGGAAATGGCTCTCAGGAGAAGCTGAGTATTCAGTGTTGAAAGGTATCAAACGTGAGGAAGGGCACCAAGAGGAGAAGCCGTACGGTGGACTGAGAAACTGGCGCTCAAACGGATGAAAAGACGCACAACAGGGGAAGCTGCAGAGGGAGAAAAGGGCAGGCCATGGAAGCAGTTTTGCTTTGCCGCCAGAAAGAGTTGAGCGGGAGGGAGGCATGATCATTTTGTGTATGGAGGATGGATCTGGAAGTGCCAAGGGGTCTGAGCATGGCATGTATAAAGCACTGACGGACGGCCACACCCTACCTGAAGTGAGTTTTAGTCCATTCAAACAAAATACCATAAACCAGGTGGCATATGAAACGAAAGAAATTTATTTCTCACAGTTCTGGAGGCTGGAAAGTCCAAGACCAAGGCACCAGCAGATTCAATGTCCCATAAAGGCCCATGTCTTGGTTCACAGACAGCATCTTCTTGCAGTGTACTCGCATGGTGGAAAGGATAAGGGGTATCTCTTAGCTCTTTGATGAGGGCACTAATTCCCTAAGTGAGGGCTCTGCCCCCACGACCTAATAACTTCCCAAAAGGCCCCACCTCCTAAAACCATCACCTTAGGAGGTAAGATTTCAACATATGAATTCGAGGTGAGGAGACACAAGCATTCAGGCCATAGCAGTGAGTGAGGGGGAGGTCGGCTCAGACACTGTTGGAGGGGGCTTGTGCGCCATGGAAAGGGGTCTGGGTTTGATTTCAAGAGATGTGGCATGGCAATCCCTTTAAGGGTTATAGCAGTGACATGACATGATCTCACTCACATTTTAATTTATATTACATCTTGCTCCCACACAGAAATCGGGAAGGAACAGTGCAAGAGAAAGAATGGCTGGTGGTTTAGTTTGCGTTTCCCCCAAAGTAGACCATGGGACGAGGACTCGGATGCACATAATATATTTGGGAAGTGATCCCAGAAACTCAAGGTTGGAAACGGGGAAAATAGAGAAGGGTTGCTGCTATGGGCAACCAGGGCTCAGCCTCAATAGTGGAAGGGACTTGGGGACCCTCTGAGAAACCATGTGAAACAGGCCTCAAAATATCCCACCAGAGGACAAGAAAGGTAAGAATTTTATCGGCCCATTCCCACGTCCCGTTGGTGAAGAATAACCCTTAGGTACATTAACTACCTTGCACATCTAGAATAAGCCTGGTCTGGGAGTTAGCTCTTAAGTGATCCTAGGAGAATCTTTGGTCTTAAACAAGGAAGACTTAGCAGACACATGATTATTGAAGCATCTATGTTTATAGAGTACCTTAGAATGAAATTATGAATTATAGATCATTATTGTATTTGTGTTCTATTGCTGCTGTAATAAATCACTGCAAATTTAGTGGCTTAAACAATACCAATTTATCACCTTCTGGCTCTGCAGGTTAGAAATCCAACATAGGTCTCACTGGGCTAAAATCAAGGTGCCAGCAGAGCTGTGTTCCCCTCTGGAGATGCGAGAATAATCCTTGGCATTGTTTTTCCATCTTCTAGAAGCTGCACACATTCCTTGGCTCACAGTCCCCTTCCTCCATCTTTAAAACCAACAACATTGCTGCTCTCCAACCATTCTTTCATGGTCATATCTCTTTCTGTCCGCACCCAGGAAAGGTCTCCCCTTTTAAGAACCTGTGTGATTAGGTTGGGCCCACCCAGACAATGAAGGATTATCTCCCATCTCAAGGTCCTTAACCTTAATCAAAGTCCCCTTTGCCATGTAACATATTGTATATTCTGGAGATTAAGACATGGCCATCTTCGGGGGGCAGCTATTCTACCTACCACAATTATGTAAGAATTTTTTCAGTATCCTTATCAATTCTTATAATTGGTCTAATGAGCATAAATTATAAGAATATATGAGTACCTTTCACTTATCTGTTTACCTGTTTAGAAAAATAACATGCATGTGATGCCCTCACGTCTCCTACCCTTCCTGGATGGTAAAGAAGAAAGAAAGCATAGACTGGTACATGCAGCGAGACATCAATGATCTACCCTCCCTGGCAGGAGGACAAGTATTGAAGCACACCTTTGCCAAAGCCAAAGCTGCCCCTTCCCAATTCCCCCATCCTAGCCAAAAGGAATTTGAGATGCATTAATGGGTGACAGGGACAAGCCCAACTGTCCCAGTATAGAAAAATCATTAGACAGTGTGAGTGATTCTGGTGCCTCATCTGGACACAGCATCCAAAATCTCCAAGACAAAGATTTCAGTCCTTTCCTGCTACTGCAGGACTCCAGACTTGAAAAGTCTTGCTCTGTATCTCCGATCCCAATAAATTATTTATTGTCACCTTCAGTAAGCACATTATTTTATTTCCTCTTCCTTCTGATCTTCCTTCTTTCCATCCTTCCTTCCTTCTTTATTTCTTCTTTTCAACACACATACATTAAAGGCCTACTGTAGACCAGGCACTGTGCTAGGCAGAGAGATCCAAAGGTAAACAAGATAGACCTTCATGGAGTTTCCTTTCTAGTTAATTCACTTCCATGTGAAGCACTGCTCTTCCATCAAATCAAGTGCCTGGTTCTCGTCCCACGTCTTCCCAGCCATCTCCTCAATTCCTCATTGAGTCTAGAGCGAACCAAACCTGGCCCAGCAGGAAACTTAACTGAGTTTTTGACTGCGTGCGCCTAGAAGCTGAAAAATCAGCATCACCAGATAAGTCCAGTAGCCTGGTTATTACCATCAGCATAATAGTGATCACTCCATGCTAGGCAGGGAGTTTTACCTAGATCTATGTTTCCTCATTTAACTATTGGGAAATTCCTGGCTGGCTCAGAGCTATTGAATTTGGTTAACTAATCATATGCTAAGAGATTTGGGGAAGCCCAATATGAGTTTCCTGATAACCTGAGTTACCCCAGATATCCTTTTTAGGCTATGCCTCCCAGAGCATACAAAAAACAACACATCAGCCTGTAAAACTGTTTCTCAACCAGTCTCCCCTTGGCTCTCCAGATTACATAAAGGTCTAGATTAAAGCAATCTCCTATACTGGAATGGGTCTGAACACAGCTTCAGGGTGTTAACTCTGGGGATGCAAACCAGGCTTACTAAAATTCCTAGTACCTCCCACATTGGCTGTGACATGCCCCAAGCATGTGGTACTATGATGTTTTAAACAAGAAACACTTAGGAAGATTTTTAAATAATTTATTAATTTATTGCTTGATAGCCTCAAACTAAAATAACTAAATATGTTCATTGCTTAGAAATTATTGTGATAAATAATTTTTATTAATCAGCTTATAGTAACATAAGTTATAGATCATTCTAAGCAATTTTCATTTGTATATTTTTCTTCCTGTGTTCATATTAAGTATGTATCTCAGCTATTTTGATGCTTCTTATGTATTTAAATAAATTCTTTTTTTGTTCTTTTTATTTTGAAAGATTATACTCCAGAGAGCAAATATACATAAAAGTACACTTACGTCTCATTCACTGTAGAGTTACCATTTCAAGGTACCAATTTCTACGTTAGTTGGGGAAACAACAGCTATAACAGGTAACTCACAAAATCTCCTCTGGCTTAACATGTTAGAATTTGCTTCTCATTCGTGTCCATTCCAAGCAATAGCGTGGGGTGGAATGGAAGTTCTGCTCTAGGCAGTCACTGGGGCCCAAGTCTGTTGCCATCCTTACTTCAGGGTCATCCAGGGAATAGACATCTAGGAGAAGAGAGAGAATAGAGGTTTCGGAGACTTTTTTGGAACAGGCCCGAAAGTGGAGCACATCAAGTAAGTCCTCATCCCACTGGCAAGAATCCATTCACCTGTCATACCTAGCTCAAGAGAGATTGAGAAATGTAGTTTACCTGTGGGTCCAAGCAAAAAAAGAAATGAATCTGTGGCCATACCACTGTGAACATACCTGATCTCATCTGATCTCAGAAGCTAAGCAGGGTTGGGTCTGGTTAGTACTTGGATGGGAGAAAAGGAAATGGCTTCGTAAACAGCTAGCCAATCTCTGCCTTGCCTTTTGACCTAATAATGCCACTCCTGGCATCTCTCTTAAATAACCAATCTCAAACACAAAAAAATTATATATGCAAAGATGTCTTATGATAGTGAAAAAAAACTAAAAGCATCCTACATATTTAAAAATAGTTAAATTAAACCCTAATGCAGTCATTTGTTAGATTGAATTTAATGCAGTTGTTTTTTTAAAAAAGTTGTATTGAGCCTATGCAGAAACACTGGGAAATGTTTATACTGTAAAGAGAACTGAAGGTGATTGGGGACCAAGACGGTGGATTAGGAGCAGCCTGCACAAGCTGCTCTCATGGAAAGGAGTGAATATTCATCTTTGGGTCAGTCATCTGAGAGAGCGTTGGGAATCAATAGAGAGGCGACAGGAGGCTCCCAAAGTGAAGGAGAGGGAAGTGGAATGAACCCCTTGGCAAGATTGCAGGTAGGTACACGGGGAAGGCACGTGCACGTGGGGAAGGGGCAGAGAAGAGAATCATGGAGTTCCGTACCTCTCCTCCCTGTGGACATTGCAATCCGAGCTGCAAGAGGGCCCTCCGACCGCAGCAGGCTGCTGGACCGACACAGGGAGCTGAGGAGAGACTGTGTAGCAGCATTGCTCCAGAGAGAAGACACAGCAGGTCCTGCTGGACTGCAAACCCTGGGCTCTGCAGCTGGCTCTGCATTCTGAGGTCCCAGCCCCAGAGCACTGTATCTACCTGGAGGTCAGATCCATTGCTGCTCCCTTCCTGTCACCCCTGCCAGGCCAGGGACAGAAGGGGGAGGCCAGGCACGCTCTCGTGAACCGTGGGCAGGTGCTGCATGTCCCCACTGCCACCAAGGACCTGGGTGGGGTGAATGCTTCGGCCACTGTGCACTGATCCCCACCGCCACTGAGGGACCTTGGCAGGACAGCACTCAAACCGCCACAGGCCTAAAAACATCACGGCTGGTGGACGTGGGTGGGGAGATGGCCCCACAGAGGAATGCGGAGACGCAGGGGAGCAGCAGTGTTAAAAGCTCACAGTGCATCCGCCCCTCTCCTGCCTGGTCAATCTTCCAGAGTAGGACTCGCGCATGTCATCCAGGGACCTCTGCCTCTCTTCACTGAGCAACAGAGTTCCCTGCAGAGAAGAGCAGGTTTGCTGCCAAGCTGTCTATCTTGAACTGAGAGAAGAGGTTTCAGTTGAAAAGGAACCAGGATAAGAACTCTGGCAACACAAAAAAATAGGCTGTTTCAGCGCCCCCAAAGGACTACAGGTCGCCAGCAACAGACTCCAACCTAAAGGAAATTGTCAAAATGTCAACAATGAAATTCAGAATATGGATGGCAAATAAGATGAATGGAATTGATGAGAAAGTTGAAAATCAACACAAAGAAACCAAAAAAATAATTCAGGACACGAACGAAAAACTCTCTGAAGAGATAAATAATGTAAGAAAAGATAAAACAGAACTTTGGAAATGAAATAGTCATTCAGAGAATTTCAAAATACACCAGAAAGCTTTAGCAACAGACTAGGCCAAGCAGGAGAAAGAATTTCAGAACTTGAAGACAAGCCTTTCGAATTAACCCAATCAGTCAAAAATGTAGAAAAAATAATCAAGAAGCATACACAATCTCTCTGAGAAATACGGAACTATGTAAAGTAAACGAACATAAGAATCCCTGAGAGAGAAGAAAAAGCAAAAAGCATTGAAATCCTATTTGAGGGAATAACTGGGGGAAATCTTCACTGGTATCACTAGAGATTTAGACATCCAGAAACCAGGAGGTCATTGAACACCTGGGCAAGACTCATGGCAAATAGGACATCACCAAGGCACACAGTCATCAGCCTGGCCAAAGTCAAAGCGAAGGAGAAAATCCCACAAGCTGTGAAAACAAGTCATTTACAAAAGACAACCTATCAGACTAATGACAGACTTCTCAGCAGAAACCTTACAAGCCAGAAGGGATCGGGGTCCCATTTTTAGTCTTCTTAAACAGAATAACTCCCAGACAAGAATTTTGTATAACTAAGTTTCATAAATGACGGAGAAATTGTCTCAAAGCTTGCCTTTTTTTGCTGTCATAACATAAAGGTGAACCATTTCTACACTGCATTATTATGTCTATTGAAAAATGGATTCTTTTTGACAATCGCAAGTGTTCAACACAATGATTGGATAAAGACAAAGTGTCAGAACACAGTCCCCAACAAAATAGTCATCAAAAAAAGCTAACGGTGTCTGTTTGGTGGTCCAGCACTGGTATTATCCACTACAGCTTCATGAAACCTGGTCAATCTATTACAGAGGATGTCTGTTGCAGCCAGTTGGACATAATGATGAGAATGCTTGCAATGAGGCAGCTGAGATTGATCAATAGGGACAGGCCAATCGTCTTGCAAAGACAACACTCGACCTCTACGCTTACTACCTTGGTGCCCCGCAAGGTAGATATTTTCTGTGGGAGACACAGTTAGCTGCTAATAGATCTCAGTGGACAAGATAGGCCCAATCTCATCCCCAAACTAAATCAGTGCTTGATGGAGGTGGCCCAATGGCCAGATGGGACCCCATTCTGATCAATGAGACTTATGGGGAAGTCTGTCAGAGAACTTTTGGGAAAGAGTTTCTTCCCATATAAAAAGATAGACTCTTGTAAGGAGAGAGTGCCATTTCCATCACTCCTTGCATTTCTGCTTTGGCTGTGATTATGTGAGGCATTATTTTAGAGCTAAGGGGGTTATTTTGGGGCCATGACTTGACCAGCCCAATAATGAGAAGCCAATATACTCAAGATGGCAAAGGAAAAAAACAGAGCGTGGCTCCTGGATGACGGTGCTGAGCAGCTGCATGAGTCCTGCATCAGTCCACCTCCAGACTTCTTTGTCAGTGATGCAGTTTAATGCTTTTACGCTTAAGCCACATTTGATTGAGTGTTTTGTATTTTCCACTGAAGATGTTCCCAAATAATACATTATCGTTTTTTTTATCGGCCTCACAGTGAGAGGCAGAACTGAGATATAAACCCAAGTTGCTCTGGCTCTAAGACCCAAGAACTATCTATCACAACACAGTGAAATTAGGCATTCTCCCCCGCCCTCCACCTTCTGCAAATGCTGTAGTGAAGGAAAAAGAGAACGTGTGCTTTTCCTGTGAGTCATTTTCTATGCAACACACATTGCAGCAGCCATGCCAAGAAAATCCATTTCCCTCCCATTCCTTGATCCTCCCAGACCCCTAACAACTTCCCTCATTAGTATTACAGAAGATCTTTTGTCCTGCATTTATTTCCAAAACGTGTGTAAATATTTTTTCTTCTTGGCACGTCTCTTGATACAGCATTCCTACAGGTAGGTGTTTGAAGGTGGAATGGTATCTTCCAACACAAATTTTTTTTTTCCGGCCTTGTTTCTGATTAGGATGAAATCACTTGGTTTTGTCAGGTTCAAAAAATTGTACTTGAACCTCCACTTTATTCAATGTATTAAATCACTATATCCTTTGGTTTGGGAACTGCACTTTCTCCAATGCAGTTCTAAATTTCCCATTTGACATCCTCTAGCTGTTTGCTGTTAGCTGTTTCCTTTAAAACGGAAACAATCCGATGCAAATCTAAAATGGTAATAAGAAGTACATAGCTGAAATATTACCTGTATTACCAAAGTCGCCTTCAGACACATTCCTACCAAATGTGTCCATGTAACATGTTTTTCACTTCTTTTAATTTATGACCACATAACATGAACTCACTCCCTCTGGTTACAGTGCCTTTTGGCACAAGCCTCTTTTGTCCCCATTTAATTTCTACTCCCACTTAACCAGAACACAAAAGGTCAGAACATATGCAGAGAGAACACTATCTTACTCATCTAGAAAAAGGACACTCTGTTGTTAAAATCCAAAGTCTTGACCTCAGGGGATGCCCGGGATGCCCCTATCTGTGATGATCTTTCTGATTAAGAATTGTGTTGGGTATTTTGGAGCTCTGCGCTCAAACACTGTGTGATGAGCTTCTACACATCTTCTGCTGCCACCTATTGTAGCAGAGAAGCCTCAATAAATGTCAATTTCCCAGGTACGAAAACATGTCCCACCCCGGAAAAGGGAAATCAACTTCCTGCCACCAAACAAATGGTGTCTGCAAAAGGGCATTGGCACCTATGAATTTGCCTTTCCTGTCTTCTAAATCCAGGGAGTTGATGTGTCCCTCAAGTTCAAGTCTAAAACTGTAAAGAAGAAAGACACAATTTAAATGTTTGCCTTATTTACTGGTCAATAAAACCTAATCATACACAATGAGAGAGAAAAACAAGCCTCCTACAGGCTGAGATAAAGCACTTTAGAAAGAGTCAAAGGGAAAGAATCCAAACCGAGCATTTAGACACTCAGTTTTTAGTTCCTGCTCTGCTACAAACTTTGCATCCTTCAGGAAAATGCTCAAGCTTTCTGACTAGTCTCAGCTTTCTCATGTAAAAGGATGATGATAATATAGTCATGCTGTACTTCATGATTACAAGGTCCTTTAGCATACTTTGATACAACAATCCGTGAGGTGGGTTAGACAATTATTATTATTCCCATTTTAGAAACGTGGAACTAGGCTGGGTACAGTGGCTCACACCTGTAATCTTAGCACTCTGGGAGGCCAGCGCAGGAGGATAGCTTGAGATCAGGAGTTCGAGACCAGCCTGAGCAAGAGCGAGACCCCATCTCTACTATAAATAGAAATAAATTAGCCAGGCATGGTGGCATGCGTCTGTAGTCCCAGCTACTCAGGAGACTGAGGCAGTAGGATTGCTTGAGTCCAGGAGTTTGAGGTTGCTGTGAGCTAGGCTGATGCCACGGCACTCACCTAGGCAACACAGAGTGAGACTGTCTCAAAAAAAAATATGTGTATATAATATAAATGAGGAAATGAAACTTAGAAAGTGTAAACGACTTGACCAAAGTTCATACAACTGCTAAGCTGTAAGGTGATATTCAAACGTAAGCCTTTAAAGTCTAAAATCAGTGGCCTTTCTGCGAAGCACTATTGAGCAGAAAGGTCCCCAACAGAATTCAAATCCTATGGAGCTAAATTCCAGAAAAGTAAGACTAAAGTATTTCTATATATATCCACAGAAACTAAGTCCTCAATTTTCATTTTCTTATTCTTAACTATTTCATTCTTAGGACAAAGTTCATAGAAGGAAAGTGAAAATAAGCTGGACTTCAGAACTAGAAGAAAGAGCTATGTCATAATGGCCGAGAAAGAAGAAAGAGAAGAAAAAGAGAAATGACAAGCTGAGACACTGTGAGAGAAGCTGCTGAATGCGACACCAATAAGAATTTTTATGAGCCAAAGAACTATTTTATTCCAGTAAATGATTCTCCCTTTTCTCCCATATGAAAGATGTCTTAAGCAATTTGATTAAAGGATGTTTTGGTTTAATTTTTTCATCCACGATTTCATTACACACATTTTTTTCATCTCAAAAGAAAATCACAGTGAATTGAACTGTGCAGCATAATCAGCCACTATTACGAGTATGTTTTCCTCCTCAGTCATCATCCTCTCGGGATACACAAAGGTAATAAAATGAAATAAGCTAGCATGCTTTATTATACCCCTGGTCTAATTTGTTACTCATTCTGAGAAAGAGAAAGAACCAATTACAAGATTTCTGAGAGTTGGACGATGAGGGATCAGAAATCTCAGAGATGGGGGGAGGGATTATGTTATTTCCTCTGTGAATCTATTGAATCTTTTTATATATGTGTGTACATTTTCTAAAATGAATTTGAGGCAGCTTAGAGTAAAAGATGTACAAATTTAGCCCCTAAAATTGAAATAAAAACAGCCTTTATTTTTCTCTCCATCTTATTCATTTTCAAGAGAAGATTAGAGTGATGGTGTCTCACTTTCAAAAGCAAAGAAGAACATATATCATACCCTAAATACAATTTTAAATCCTCAGAAATTTATTACTAGTTTTATTAACAATCTACTGGTGCAATTGAATGAGTTTAACAATTTAGAAAGCAAATAAGGACTTAGTTCCTCCAATATCATCATTGTTGTCATCAACTTTATGAAAAAGTGTTAAGTGCCTAATTGCAAAAGTCAACATACTTAAGGATTACAGTTTTTTAAAAAGTGAAATAAAACTGGTCGCTGTTGTCATGTAACTTAAAATGTCTCACCAGAAGCAGAACAGGAACATTAAACCAACCTTTAAATGGACAGCAAGACACTTAGGATTAATCAAATGAGATGAGAACATCTCTTACATAGTCATAAAGGAAGCCTCTGTGGATGAGCTTTTTAATTAAGGGGGAAGGAATGGCTAAGTAGCTGTAGAATAGAAAGTGTTTATTCAGTGGCACTGCTTAGGAGAAGATTCAAAGGTGGCAGTGGTTAAACTAGTCCAACAGCCAGTCTGGCATTCCTTAGCAGCCAGTGGACTAATCATCTTCTCTTTGCTGGTAGAGAAAGAAGATGAGGAGTCACCACGGAAAGTCTACCTATCAAAAAATGTCAGGAGCCTTAGCCCAGATGACTTCTCTGCAGAAATGTGACCTTGTCCATATATACAAAGCTTGAGGTGAAAGGGAAGACAGAGCAATCATAGTAATTTGATCAAGACAGACAATGAAGGGGATCAGAAAATGCCACTCTGAAATATGCCATTTTAACATAAGGATTATTTTGAGCTGAAGACAATTGAGGAACAGCAGGTGGAAAACAACAAACAAAAACAAAAACAGATCTCTCTACCCACCTTTGCATAAAAACTGGACACACTCAGAGACGGTACCAAGAGGAAGCTACGTAACAAACCTTACTAAACAACCCTTATCTTTATCAGTTTCCCCATATATTTACTTTGCCATAGTTAGCTGCCTCTAAAAGCCTAAACCCCCTTTTTCTTGGTCTTGTCACTTCTCCTTAGTACATAATAGTACGTAAGCCCTGAGGTGCAACTACTCCTTTGAGTTCTCATCACTGAGTTTCTTCCACATGTATGCACATTGCACACATAAATAAACTGTTTTCTTTTCTCCTATTAATCTGTCTTTTGTCAGTTTAATTTGCAGGGCTCCAGTTCCTCAACCTAATAGGGCAGAGGAAAAAGGTTTTTTCCTACACTACAGCCAAATTCAGGTAATTTAGTGGTAGCCAAATATTTGCCCAAATTTCCCTCTATACATGTATATTAGCCTATTTTAATTCACTTTGTGAAAATAAGTGGTATAAGTCATTCTATTAATAATTACCTGAATGCTGATCATCATATAAGATGGTATAAGTTATTCTAATTACCAGAATGCTACAAACGAGAAGAAAAATAAAGTATTAATAATAAAATATTGGCGCGCGCCGTAACATCTTCCCTGGCTCGAAGCTCAGGGTAGACACGGTGCACGCTTCTAAAAAGAAATAAAATAAAATAATAATAATAAAATGTCAAATATAACATTTGCTGTAATCAGGGTTCGCCATTTAATGTGAAGATCTATTTCACATTTTCAATTCAGTAATGCAGAATTTAGTTTCTTCAAATTTTCATTCCCAGACTTAGAAAATTTATGGCTACTTTTCGATTTTTTCATTCATAACACAAACGTTTTTGGGGGGAGAAATGAACTCAGATGTTTTTCTATAGAAGCAGATGTGAAAAAAGAAAGTAATTCTTATATAAAATCTAATGAAACACGGATGTTTCTGATTATTACTTTGAAAAGATTCAGTATTTAAAAATTCTTAGCCAAGTCTGATAAAAATCTCTCTAAATTCCTGTCTCTGACCATAGCTTCCTATTTTCCAATTTTTCACTCCTTTATTGAGACCTCATCACTCCCTACCTCTCGCAGAGAGTGCCAATCCCAAAATCCCTTTGTCTGGATAAAATTGATTAGCTTTTTTCTTCCGTATTCAGCTGAGAGAGACCCCATGGCTCGTCAATTCAACGATGGTCCTGAAAGAATTCTCAGATCCCTTTTTCTTCTCCAATAAATCAATCTGTTTATCTGCTGTATAGACACAGTATACTCCTACACGTGGCAGTCAGGTGGGTTGCTGCCAGCATCAGTGAATGACCTCCCACTGCAGCCACTTGAATGCTGCTCAGAAATGCCTTTTGCCTGCCCTTGGTCAGCTCACTTTCCTAATCACACTCTGACTGCCAAAATAATCTCCCCACTCCTACTTGCCCTCGTACGCATTCTCTGACAGAAGACACTCCTGCTACTTAGACAAAGTAGGGGCCACCTCTCAGCTTCAAGGCCTCCCAGCCTACAGATTGATTAACTTACACACTTGCCTAGATTTATATTATTTTTCCTCTTAATTGGTGCCAATTCCCTTGTGAATTCTCTAGATTTTTGTCTTCTGTCTCCTAAGGGGCCTGGCTCCAGCAACCAGTCACCATTGTCTTATTTCTCACACTTCTTCAACTTGTTTCTCTACTAGTTCCTTCTCCTATACTTATAAATATGTTCAATGATCTCCCATGTAACAAAAATAATAATAAACTAAAACAAAACCTACAACCAACTCTCTCAGTAAAACATTTGCTCAACTCAGGAAGTCAATTTTAGCTATTGTCCTGTCTCTCATTTTGCCCTTCATACAAAAATGACTTATTTTTAAAATAATGTCTAATTAAATTATCATAATAGAAAATTATTCTCATTATTTCTTAAAAAATGAAAAATAGAAATGAGTAGAAAAAATCACGATAGGTAAATTACCAAGAAAATGGCACTAATACTTTCCTGCATTCATGTACAGTTTTTTGTTGTTGCTATTGTTAAAATAATTATAATCATAAAACATAGGCAAACATATATTTTGATATTTTTATAAATAAAATACACTTTTTTAATTTAAAAAAATACTTTTTTTAAATCAAAAATCATCTGGCATGATGATTCAGTAAATTCTCCCTTCAATATACTATCATCTGCTCTAAACACAAAAGAACTAAAATTAAAATATTAAAAAGAGAAAATTAAAAGGGTTATCTAGCAAATCATGTGTCTGATAAGGGATTGATATCAGAATATATTTAAAAACTTCTACAGTTCAAAAACAATAACAATAAAACTTGATTAAGAAATAGGCAATGGCCAGGTGTGGTGGTGGCTTATGCCTGTAATCCCAGCACTTTAGGAGGCTGAAGCAGGAGGATTACTTAAAGCCAGGAATTCAAGACCAGCCTTGGCAACATAGCGAGACCCACATCTCTACAAAAATGAAAAAATTAGGCGATGTGGTGGCATGCGCCCATGGTCCTAGCTGCTTGGGAGGCTAAGGTGGGAGAATCAGTTGAGCCCAGGAATTTGAGGCTACAGTGAGCTATGATTGTGTCTCTGCACTCTAGTCTGAGTGACAGAGTGAGACCCTGTCTCAAAAAAAAAAAAAAAAATGGACAAGGGACTTCCATAAGAAGATATAGAAAATGCCAGTAAGTACATAAAAAGGATGCTCAACATCACCATTTATTAGGAAAATGAAAATCAAAACCACAATAAGCTATCGTATCACGCCGATTATGATGGCTACTAACAAAAAAAAGAAAAAACCCAGAAAATAATAAATGTTGGTAAGGATGTAGAGAAATTGGAATCCTTTCCACTATTGGTGGGAATGTAAAATGGTGCAGCCACTATGGAAAACAGTATGATGGTTCCTCAAAAAATTAAAAATAGAATTATCATATGATCCAGATATTTTGCTTCTGGTTATATACCCAAAAGAATTGAAAGCAGGGATTCCAACAGATATTTGTACACACGTATTCATAGCAACATTATTCACAATAGCCAAAAACTGACACAACGTCGATGTATGGTTGGACAAACAAAATGTGCTTTGTGAATACAATGGGATATTATTCAGTCTTAAAAAGGAAGCCAATTCTCGCATATGTTACAACATGAGTCAAACTTGAAGACATTATGTTAAATGAAACAAACCAGACACAAAAGGACAAATACTGTAAGATTCCACTTATATGAGGTACCTAAAGTAGTCAACTTTATGGGGACAGAAAGTAGAATGGTGTTGCCAGGCCCTGAGAGGTTGGGGGAATGGAGAGTTAAAGAGATAACTCTGGAAACAGTAAGAGAAAGAGAGATTTCCAACAGCTAGCCTGGAGACAGAGGAACCAGGACGGGCTGCTGCAATAGACCAGGTAAGGGTAGCACTGGTCTGAATCAAGGCCACGGAAGTGCAGATGATGAAGAGATAATGGATTTGAAAACTGTTTAAGAGCTAAGAGGGGCAGGAAATAGAATTGACAGAATTAGTGATTGAGTGGGCGTGTAGAGTAGGAGAAAAAGGAAGAGTTGAGGATGATCCTCAGCATGTGAGTGAACAATGGTAGGATATAAAGGCGGGGGAGGCAAGCATTAGGAGAGAACAATATGGGAAATATTTATTTTACAATGCTTATATGGAATGTCGGGGTGGACCCATTCAGGGGGCTGTTGAATATATAATGTAACTTTGACCTCAGTAGGAAAGTTAGCATTGCATTGATAGATTATCTTATTTGCTTTTTATCATCTATACACACTCTAACTCACTCCAAAGAAGATTTGGGAGATAACAACAAATATAAAGTTAAAGCCATCAAATTGGATGAGACCTGGTATGCTACCAGCTCCTTATAGGTTGCAAAGGGAAAAATCAATCATTATGTTCTCTAGCAACTCACACATAGCATGTGTTTTTCCCCCTTGAGGATATAGTCTACCATGTGTCCATGGAGTAGTAGAAAGAACACTAAACAAGGAAATGTGATTTCTGGTTCCAGCTCCCCATTAGCAATGTGACCCTGAGCAACTCATTTAAGCTCTCAGAGGCCTCTGATGTGAGAAAGCTGGGTCATTTTTATCTCAAAGGTCCATTATGACTCTGGAATGGGAATTATCTGTGAGCTCTATTTCCTGGTTCATTATCCAGGCCCTTTTCCTCTCTTCAGTGACTTCCACTCGGCCTTCAAGGTATTAATTAGCACTTCAGCTTGAGAAGGAGAGAAAGGAAGGTTAAAAGCATTTGCTTTTGCTGGTTATGATGACAAGAAAATATAAAAAAGTAAAAAACCGACATTACTAGAATTGATTTTTGGACCTGGAGGTTTTGGTTTATACAGACTCACCCTATCCAAAAGGTCATAGACAGGATAAATTCAACTTCGCTCCAAGAAAGACCATTTAAATTAGGCTTATTTAAGGGTAAATGAGGATGTCCTTATTCTTTGGTCTTTCCATGCACTTCTATAGAAATCTTCCAATTATAATTATAATAGTCCAATTATAACAAAAGTTTTTAGCCAACTGCAGAGTTTAATTTTCAAAAAAGAAAACAAACATACAACCAAACACAAAGCTTTCTCTTTAAATGTAATTAATAACCAAATGACCTAAATGGGAAAGATTAAGCTTCCTGGAACAATAAAGATACATAGATTTGAGCAAAATTGTTGGGAAATTCCCAATACAGTCAGCCCACTATGTTCAAGCCATGGTAAACTTCACAGAATGCTGCAAATGAGCTTCACTCTGAGTTGGGGTGTTCTTTTCCAACAGTCGGCAATGCTCTTTCCCCTCTCCTCTGCATGGAAAATGCTTACACCCAGTGCTCTCAGACTTGAATGTGTATCAGAATGCCATGGTGGGCATGTTAAAAACAGTTGGCTAGTCCTTACCCTCAGAGTTTGTGATTCATTAATTCTGGAAGGGGCCCAAGAATTGGCATTTCTAACAAGTTCCTGGGTGATGCAAATGCTACGGGCCCAGAAACCACATTTTAAGAACTACTGGCCTACACCTACTTTTATTTTAAAAACCTGGCTCAAATCCCACTCCTTGGGTGAAGATGGAGTGGAGAAGGGGGGGGGGTTTTCACCTGTTCTTTCTCCTCCATGAAGGCCATAGACAGCTCTACAGTGCAGCTATATTGGAGCTCTAGTCCTGAAACTGCTCACCAGGTCTGTCTCCACCCCAGCTCCACGGCTCTCCTTTGCAATTTCCTTGACAAGAAGACCCAGATCTTATCCCTACTTTTACGTTTCTCAGCATCTACATCAGTGTCTGACCCCACCAGATGGGGACAGATAAATGGACCCCTCCAAAATGCACAAATGAACAGAAGAATGACTATGAAAACACTTTTAAAGTCAAAGTGCTACTAAAAATAAAAAATGTGCTACAAATGAACCTCTTAGAGATCTAATTAAAATGCAGACTCTGGCCCGGCGCGGTGGCTCACGCCTGTAATCCTAGTACTCTGGGAGGCCGAGGCGGGCAGGTCCTTCTGAGCTTAGGAGTTTGAGACCAGCCTGAGCAAGAGCGAGACCCCATCTCTACCAAAAATAGAAAGAAATTAATTGAACGGCTAAAAATATATATAGAAAAAATTAGCCAGGCATGGTGGCTCGTGCCTGTAGTGCCAGTTACTCAGGAGGCTGAGGCAGTAGGATCGCTTGAGCCCAGGAGTTTGAGGTTGCTGTGAGCTAGGCTGAGGCCATGGTACTCACTCTAGCCAGGGCAACAAAGTGAGACTCTGTCTCAAAAATAAATAAATAAATAAATAAATAAAATAAAATGCAGATTCTGATTCAGAAAGCCTGGGGTAGAGGAGTCTGTAGGTTTAACAAGCTCCAGGTGAGACTAATACTGTCCATGGACTACATTTTAAGTTGCAAGGCTTTAAATAATAATACTAGTTCCCAGGCTTGACTGTACATTAGAATCACACATGGATTTTTGACAGTACAGTGTCTAGTACACTTCCCAGGCCATTTAAGTGAGAATCTCTGGGTGTGAGGCCCAGGCATCAGTATTTTTTAAAAATTCCTCAGTAATTCTAATGTACAGCAAGGGCTGAGAACAGTTGATGATCTCGAAGTAATCACACATGACATATTCAAATGACCTTAAGATCCAAATTATATGATCCAAATTATTGGAGTTTTATGATTGTATTGATGTTGCTAATACCAAATATATATTTTATTTTCTTTAAATCACTTACTTAATATAAAATCATGTCTTAGCCCATGGATATCATTATCTAAACCAGCCAGAAAAGAAAGTTACGATAGCTTTTAAAATAAAGCTTTACTTATTGTTTACTTAAAGTTTATTTAATATTTACTTAAGGTTTCTCAAACTACCATGTTAAAAAAAAAGGTCAGTATCAGTAACTGTTTTAGACAATTATGATATATATTTTTCTTAGGACTAGGACGATGTACCTCCCAAAGAAAGTTTAGTAAACATTAAAGATGCCAAAAGTCAGATGTCACAGCATGTGGCCCTGAAATGCTGGCGCTCCACTGTGTTCAGTCTGTCTTAAAGAAGCAGAGTCAAGCTTCAAAAAAAAATATCTAGTTTAAGAAAAATTATCAAATAAAACTCTGTATGTACAGAGAAGATATATCAGAGAATGTTCTTTCACATTTCAAAAGAAAGATCTTAATAGCATACCTTCAACTACTAAGCCACCAGAGTTCCTTAAAATATAATCCAATCTACAGCTCAATTTCTACAGACTTTTCACAAACACATCTGTGCCACAACATAAGGAATATTTATGTGGTTAACTTTGATCTTGGTGTTTAAAAAGCAGCCCAGTTAATATTAAACCTTCCTGACCTGGGGTGATCTGTTTTAACATTATTCTGGAAATAGGCTGCATAATGCATTCCAAGTCCCCGACCCCTGCTCCCTGAACAGCAGGTTCTGAAGTCTCCTCTTGCCAGAACATGCGTGACAACCTCGGTACTGGGAAAGGGCACTTGGCCAGTGCTGCAGCCCCTAGGGTTGCCGCAGCCGATTCTCAGGATGATAGAGAAAAACTCAATTATGCATTTGGTCAAACCAAAGCTGAGTGCAGGAGTTAAGCCTCTCTCAAGCCTCTTATCTGTTAATAATAAATGATTGCAATGAAAAGCTTTAGAAGACTAATTAATAGTTGAAACTCTTTATTAGGTACCACTCTTATGATGTTCCTTTTTGATAATCTTAAATTTCTAGGCAACTGTGATTATCAAAGAGATATTTGAAACAGCAATAATTGCAAATATGAAAGGATAAGAATGGTGCCAAGTTCAATAAATTGTGCTATGATGAAATAACCATCTGACAGAAAGGAGAAGTGCCAGAAATAAGACAAAGGGCTCTCTACACATGCATTTCCTAATGGACTGAAAGGCTTATTCTTGGCCGGGCGCGGTGGCTCACACCTGTAATCCTAGCACTCTGGGAGGCTGAGACAGGAGGATCGCTCGAAGTCAGGAGTTCAAGACCAAGCAGCCTGAGCAAGAGTGAGACCCCATCTCTACTAAAAATAGAAAGAAATTAGCTGGACAACTAAAAATGTATAGAAAAAATTAGCTGGGCATGGTAGCTCAATCCTGTAGTCCCAGTTACTTGGGAGGCTGAGGCAGGAGGATCGCTTGAGCCCAGGAGTGTGAGGTTGCTGTGAGCTAGGCTGACACCACAGCACTCTAGCCTGGGCAACAGAGTAAGACTCTGTCTCAAAAAAAAATAAAAATAAAAAAATAAAAATAAAAAAATTTAAAAAAAGGCTTATTCTTATGGCGGAACTCAAAACAGAAAAATGATGTATACCATGGAGTACTATTCAGCTTTGAGAAACAATGGTGATATAGCACCTCTTGTATACTCCTGGATAGAGCTGGAACGCATTCTACTAAGTGAGGTATCCCAAGAATGGAAAGACAAGCACCACATGTACTCACCATCAAATTGCTATTAACTGATCAACACATAA
>CAUYSK010034754.1:0-11768 GCA_963575035.1 Avahi laniger
TTTTCCTGAGTTCTAAGTAGATTCTAGTTATCAGCCCTTTATCGGATTTGTAGCATGCAAAAATTTTCTCCCATTCTGTAGGTTGTCTGTTTGCTCTTGTGACAATTTCTTTGGCTGTGCAGAAGCTTTTTAATTTGACCAGATCCCACATATTTATTTTGGTTGTTGCTGTGATTGCCTTTGGGGTCTTCTTCATAAATTCTTTGCCTAGGCCAATGTCTAGGAGAGTATTTCCAACATCTTCCTCTAGAATTCTAATAGTTTCACTCCTTAGGCTTAAATCTGTTACCCAACATGAGTTGATTTTTGTGAGAGGTGAAAGATGTGGATCCTGCTTCAGACTTCTACATGTGGCTATCCAGTTTTCCCAGCACCATTTATTGAATAAGGATTCTTTTCCCCAGTGTATGTTTTTGTTTGGTTTGTCAAAGATTAGGTGGCTATATGAGGATGGTTTTGTATCTGGATTCTCAGTTCTGTTCCACTGGTCAATGACTCTGTTTTTGTGCCAGTTCCAAGCTGATTTTAATATTACAGCTTTGTAATAGAGTTTGAAGTCTGGTAAATTGATACCTCCCATTTTGTTTTTATTGCCAAGAATTGTTTTTCTATGCGGGGTCTTCTCTGGTTCCATACAAAGCATAATTAATTTTTCTACATCTGTGAAGAATGATGTTGGTATTTTAATAGGTATTGCATTGAATCTGTAGATCACTTTGGGTAGTATAGACATCTTAATGATGTTGATTCTGCCGACCCACGAGCATGGTATGGTTATCCACCTGTTTACTTCCTCTGCTTTTCCTTCCTCAATGTTTCATAGTTCTCCCTGTAGAGGTCTTTTACCTCCTTAGTTAAATATATTACTAGATACTTTATTTTCTTTGTTGCTATTGTGAAGGAAATTGAGTTTTCGATTTGGTTCTCGGTATGACTGCTGTTGGCGTATATGAAAGCCTCTGATTTGTGTGTATTGATTTTTCTAAGTTTGTTTTATATTAAATAATTCATTGATTTCTGCTCTTTATTATTTCTTTTCTTCTACTTTCTTTGGATTTAGTTTGCTATTCATTTCCTAACATCCCGGGTTGGATACTTAGATAATCTATTTTCAACCTTTATTCTTTTCTGATATAAGCATTTAAAGACATAAATTTTCCTGTAAGCACAACTATACTTGTATTCTACAAGTTTTGACATGTTATATTTTCATTATGATTCAGCTTAAAATATTTTTAAATTTATATATTTCTCCTTTGACACATGGGTTATTTAGAAGTATATTGCTAAGTTTCAAAATGTTTGAGGAGTTTTAAATGATATTTTTAGTATTGATTTCCACCTTAATCCTACTGTGGAAACAGAACTTCTTTCTACAATTTCAGTATTTTTAATTTGTTGAGATTTGCTTTATTAGCTTATTGTCGATTTTGGTAAATGTTTTATGTAGGCTTAATATATATTCTGAAGTTTGGGGTATAGTGTTCTACATATGTCAGTTAGGTCACTTTTAATGATTGTGTTATTTAAATCGTTGATGTCCTCACGCGTGTGTGTGTGTGTGTGTGTGTGTGTATGTGCATGTGTGCGTGCCCTTGTTCTGTCAATTATTGAGAGAAGTATGTTAAAAATCTTCCACTCTGATCATGTATTTGTCTGTTTCTCCTTTTTCTTTTCTCAAATGTTGCTTTATTTATTCTGAAGTTTTAATACTGTGGGCATATAAATTTGAATTTCACATTTTCCTGGTGCGTTGACACATCTACCATAATGAAATGTCTCTCTTTATCTCTACTATTTCTACCTTAAAGTTCACTCCGTCTGATATAGCTGTATAGGTGTAGCTAAGCTTGCTTTCTTAACCTTTGTGGGATGTCTCTTTATCTACTTGATGTGTCACATGTAAGCATATAGTTGTTATTTAATCCATTCCAGTGTTCTTTAAGTTTTGACTGACGTATTTGGTTTTTTTATGTTAAGATAATTATTAATATATTTAGCTTAAATCTGTTATTTATTTATTTTCTTGTGTATTGTCCTCCCTTTTCTGTTTTCCTCCTTTCCTTAGAGTTAATCAAGTAATTTTTATCATTCCATATTTTAAATCTTAGTAATTAAGAAACAAAAGAATGATAAATTGTACTCACTTTCTGCATGGTGATTTTGTACTTTCATGGAATCATGTTTTCCTGTTGTGATATTTTTAATAGATATTGTAAAAATGAGGCTGTCCGATTTGCTCAGAGTTTCTGAGAAGTTCTTTTGGACAGTTCATCATAGCATGTTTAGTATTTTCAAGTGAAATTAGTAAAGGTTGTTATTTGGATACATTCCAAAAGAATCATTTCGAAACAGGTAGAGAGCCATAGAGAAGCACAATATGCAGATTTAACTTTTGATCCCTCTGGTAGGTGAGAGATGATTATGATTAAGTTTGATTGTTGCCAATGAATCATTAAGATCCTAGTTCCTTTTACAGGAAAAGTCTGCCTCAAATAAATACAATGGAAGAAAAATGAAGTTAAGTAGCTACTATATTATTTCCAAAGTAAATAATATGCATATAACTACCTCAACATGTACAGGGTCACTTATTTCTTCAAATACTACAGAGGTTGATACATAATTGTTGTGTATTGTTGTGGTTTTTTTCTTTTTTTTTTCTTTTTTTTTGAGACAGAGTCTCACTCTGTTTTCCCTGGCTAGAGTGAGTGTCATGGTGTTAGCCTAGCTCACAGCAACCTCAAACTCCTGGACTCAAGCGATCCTACTGCCTCAGCCTCCTGAGTAGCTGGGACTACAGGCATACGCCACTATGCCCAGCTAATTTTTTCTATATATATATATATATTTAGTTGTCCAGCTAATTTCTTTCTATTTTTTTTAGTAGAGACGGAGTCTCGCTCTTGCTCAGGCTGGTCTCAAACTCCTGACCTTGAGCGATCCACCCGCCTCGGCCTCCCAGAGTGCTAGGATTACAGGCGTGAGCCACCACACCCGGCTGATACCCCTTCTTAATAAAAGAAAATAAAAGTCATTTTTGTCATTAATAATAACTAGGATTTGAGTGGCCAATATAAACCAAGACATCATTTTAAGTATTTTAGGTCATTTCATCATCAAAATAACCCTAGGAGGTAGTTCAGCTTTAATATATATAATTCCCATTTTACAGGTGAGAAAATTAAGGTTTAGGGAATAAAAATTTCCTATTCTCTCTTCCTATGCCACAATATGCATGACTATATGTATTTAGAAATTTTAACTAATCTACTACCAGGATAATTTGAAAAGACTTTGAAATTTTAAATATAATGAAAAACAAATACTTCTAAATTTTTAAATTAAATAAGACCACTTCGAAGAAACAGGGAATGATGTCAGAGGACTGAGATCAGTTCATTGCTATAGCTCATTTTCCTGAAAGTTTTTATTGTTGGAACAAAATTAATACAAATTCATAGATCTAACTACAGTATGAGCTATATTGTACAAATTTTGGAACCAGATAACACAGTACTATTTTCAAATATGGTAGGTCTTTTTAAATGTGCTACCTCTGAATCAACGTGGCACTTACAGGATTATAGACTACCAGAGAACATTCCAGAGCTGCTGAATCAGAACCTTCAACGATGGGGTCTGTACATGTACATTTTACAAACATCCACAACGAATCTCATGTTTAATCAAAGCTGGGGATATGCATCATCATAATTTATTGCATTCAAAATGCTTCCTTATGTATCAGCCCTCTGTAAATGCAAAACACCACGTTTTACTCAGTGAAGACATTTTGCAAGGCATTGTGACAACATGCTGCGCTTTGTGATGAGCCAACCTGACAAAGTCATGGCAATTTTGAGAATTTTGGTCAAACCCTGTCCTCATATCCTAACCCATCCCAGGTGTTCATCTTGAGCTCCAAGTGGATTGGAGTCCACCTAACCTTCCTCAGAAGAGGGTCTCAGTAACTCTTGTTGTGCCAACCGGTAGGGTATGTGAATCATCTTCTGCCGCTCTATGAACCTGAGGAATCTGGTTATGCCGACTCTCCCTTCAGGCAGGATCATGACATCCCCTGGGCCTAACCACCTGCTTTCCTCTGCTAGTTAAGACTTTCAGGATCCCGGGTTCCCTGTTGCAGAGTATCTCCAGTGCTAGCTGTGTGCCTGTCTTCTCTGACAGACATTCAAATTTTCCATGGATAAGTTTGCACTGAGGCTGATGTCCCTGCCTCTCCCTTGGAGAAGTCAAAACTTGCTTAAATTCACATAAGTATTAATAATAAGTAATGGAGCAGGTATTCAAATAGGTCTCTGATTTTAAAGTCATATTCTTTCTACTTTTATAGCATGCTAATTAGATATCTGTCCCCAAAACGTGATGTTTTAAGTAAGCCTGTGGCAGGTGCTGAATCCCAGGACATTCATAATTCAAATCTCTCTATGTTGTACTTGCACTGAAAGTATGCTCTGTTGTTTGTTTACGTAAGAAAGGCACACTTTAAATACAGAGCTAGGAGAGACAGAATTGTCCTTCTGCTATAAACGGTGAGAGGGGGACGTGTATTCTTACCCAGAAGGAGAGCCAACCCGTTTTAGTGCAGGTGCGAACACTAAGGATGTCTTTTGTAGGAGATGATGTTTAGCTCAAAAATAAAGAATAATTTTATTTTTGTCAGGTACTTGCCTAAAGCAAAAATAAAATAAAAGCATGGAAGACTACATTACAGAAAAATATTTAGGGAAAACATGAACACTTAACATTCTCATTAAATTGTATAAAGCAATCATTTGATGATCACAATGTTGTTGATGAATAGTGTAAGCTAAGTTTGCAGCTTCGGTAAAAGATGAGGGGATTTAAAAAAGTTTCTGGGAGGTAAGAGAATGAGAGAACAACAGGAAAGATCAGATACTTGAAGAGTGGAAGAGTAAGATGACTAGAAAAAGGGAGCAGGATTTTGGGTAGTGACAGGAGCACGGTTGATGTTGATCCTAATGAATTTACACTTTCCCAGTGTCGGTAACTTTCTCCAGCAGCACTTAGCAACCAGAGGGCAGGAACACTGAAAATGGACGATCTGGTTGCTCCACAGCTGGGATGCTACCCGACAAATACGAGTACTCAGAGGCAAGATAGTTTAGGGCAGTGGTAGCAGGGCCTTTGGAATAGCAAATAACAAGTAAATGAGAAAATGAGATGTCAGTGAACACAGGGATCCAAAAGAGATGAGCAATGGTCCCCAAGGAAGAGCATAAACAACCAGGCTGGAGGTAGTGGGTTGTGGGATTTGTGGTTTGGGGAGTTTATGGCTTCTGAGAATGACAAGCTCAAGGTATGACCGTTGGGTATGTGTGGCTTACGTGGAGTAGAGAAAGACATTGGAGATGAAGGCCAAATGTGGAATAGATTATCCAGATTATCTTTAACGATGAAGCAGGGCTTAGAGTTAAGAAGGCATGAGTCTGGTGCCAAAGTTGTGGATAAACGAAGAACAGAAGATGGATAGTCTCCAGGTCTGGGAATAGGAAAGAGAAATGGGAAACGATATATTTATATGGCAACATCCTTGAAAAAGAAGAGGTTTTTAAAAAGAGAGTAGGACAGTAACAGCCTGGTGGCAGCAGAGTTCACGGTGGACATCAACTCACCCCCTAATTCTGAGGAAATGCGATGCAGAAAGAAAAAGCTCTTTGAGAGAACTGCAGGTGAACTCAGCTTCTCCAGCCCCTGTCCTTTCATGGCCCTGCCCTTCTGTGAGGAGCTCTATGCTGCGTCTCACTCACCGGCAGCCCTGCGTCTCAGAGTAGAAATGGCAGACACCTGACACAGTCGAAGGAAGGGAAGGACAGTTTAAAAAATGTGGAAAACCGGTTTGCTCTGGACCAGGTAGAGAAAACTATTGATCATTTCATTTCAACAGATATTTACTGAGAAATTACTTTGGCTAAGAGTCCACAGATGAGACAATTTATCTGCTACCAGAAATAACAAACTGTTCCCTTAGCCTGTCATCCTCAAGGACTCTAATGCATTTATCAGACACATGAGGCACCATATTCATTTTAGATCACACACAAAAAAGGCAGCAGGGACTATGACTTCTATCCTTAGTCCTGGCAATAGTAAGATCTTGACCAACCACTCGCAGCCTCAAACCCCAGCCTCCTGGCCTGCGGCACGAGTGAAGATTAGCTAGGTGATCACGAATCACCTTTGCGGTTCCAGGACCAGTGACGCCATGATTGGGAACCTGGAAAGGCAGCGGCCACACCGCGGTACTTCCCCTTCGGCAACTCCGCTGGCTGTATTCGCCCTTACTTCACCGCCTCCTCCCTCAGACTTCCAGAGTGCTGCTAACAAGGCCCTCCTCCCTCCATGGTCTTACTAAACAGTCAGATGGAGCCTGCTTTTTTATTGTGAACAAGGAGAAACCCTCTATTCTTAGAGGACAGAGCCACTTGCCTCTCCTGAACTTTAAAAAATAACAAGAGCATAACATGTTTCTAGTGCCAGACGTCGTCTCTTCAAAATGAAAAAGAGAAGAGCGGAGGACAATTAAGAGCAGTTGGAAGATTTCTTAGTCATAGGCCTTTAAGAAAAGTCCACAAAGGTAAGTGTTCTCTTAGAGTCATAAGAGCAAGGAATCCCACCAATTTGAGATGTTAAGCTAAACTCTCAAAGAGATGGCAACATCAGCCTCTCTTTTTTGTGGCTGTTTTATTTTTGCCTCAGTCCATCCTCTTGGAGTAACCAAATCCTCTTGCTGAATTGGCATGAAGATTGCTGGAGAATTATAAACTGATGCAAGGAAATTCAGAGAAGAGGAATTGATGACACAGTCTCAGGTAGCCAATAAAATCGCTCAGTTTAATTTCCAAATGAAAAGCAAAAAGCCATTCATTTAAAATAGTTTCAATGGCACACAATGTTGAGAGTTATTTCACAGTAATGAAATGGTACTCAAATAAAAGATATGTCAGTTTCACTTTAAATTATAAAAAAAAGATAATACCTTTGTATAAAGCTTCTTTTTAATTTTGGGTTTTAGTTAAGTGCTTATGCGTCACTTTCACAATGCACATTTAAAAAATAACTATATTCATTACGACATTTTAAGCAAATTTCTCAGTCTATTGACAAATCAGAGCAACTGCTTTGTGTAAAGCCTTGTACTGGGCTCCCTAACAAAAAGGAAAGAATACAAGGCAGAGCCTCCGATCTGGAGTAATTCACAATGTAGTAGAAAAACCAGACACAAGTAGTAAAACATTTTCAAACTCATACACATACAGCCATACACACAAAATATGTAACAGATTAACATTGCCAGGTAGTGCTAAACTGATTGCCAGATGTCTACTAAAGAAAATAAGTGTCAGAGTTTAATCCTGATAGCCTTCAAAACTCATTTGATGGATAAGTGAACAAATTCAGAGCATCTTCTCCAGGTTGTACACCTGGTAAGAAGCAAACCAATATTTGAACTTAAAGTCAAATTTGAACTTCCATCCATTTTACTGTGCTACCAACCAAATGCTAAATTTTTAATAAGGGGAAGAACTTCATAAAAAATATAACAACTTGCCAGCTGAGTACTTACCATACCTGTCAGTGCACCATGGATAAACCCTGAAAAAATTTTTCTAAGTGAAAGAAGACAAACACAAAAGGCCACATGTTGTATGATTCCATTTGTATGAATTGCCCAGTATTGCCAAATTCATAAAAACAGAAGGTATATTAGTGGTTGTCAGGGGTTGGGGGAAGAGAGAAGTAGGGAGTAACAGCTGATGAGGATGTGGTTTCTTTTTGTGATGATGAAAATTGTTAAAATTAAAGAGTGGTGATGTACAACTCTGAGATATGCTAGAGAACACTGAATTGTACACTTTAAAAAGGTGAATTTTATAATATGTAAATTATGTCTCAATATTGTCATAAAAATAATTTATTAAGAGCTCCATACCCTGAGATGTTTAATCTTATTATATGGTGTATTATATTGATTCATTTTTGTGTGTTAAAACAACAATGCATTCCTGGGATAAATAACATTTTGGTTATGGTGTATATTCTTTTTATATGTTGCTAGATGAAGTTTGCTAGTATTTTCTTGAAAATTTTTTCATTTATGTGCATAAGGGATATTGATCCATAGATACATTTCCTGCTCATAGTTTTTGGTTTTTATATTAGGGAAATACTAAACCCATAGAAAAAGTTGAGAAGTGTTTCTTCCTATTCTATTTCTTGGAAGAATTTTAAATATATTATTAAGCAAAATATTTTTTAGAAAAAGCTTCTTTTAAAACTGATTTGCTCACCCAAAGGATGGACATATTTGAAACTTGGACTTAGGAGGGGGGCCAAGGGCAACATACATAACCTAAACATCTGTACCCCTATAATATGCTGAAATAAAAAAATAAAAAGCTAATTTGCTAATCATTAGTCATTTTACTTCTTGAGAACTATGAGTTCAATGTTGGGCATTATTAAATCTATTTTCTGCACATAAGTTTTATAATTCTTAATAAAGTTAATCCAATCAAGTCAGTGAATAATAATGAGAGCACTTAACAACTAGAAATAACACTATCTTTAATGTCATTAGGTAGAGCAATACATATAAAACCTCAGAGTTTAATGTTCTCACATTTTGCATGTGTTTTTTTCCTACTCTGAGTCATTATTTACATAAGAAATTGTTTTAAAGGTCAGTTTTACATGAGAAAACAAGCTCCTAACTATATAACATAACTAAATTTTACTTAGAATTGAACTCAATGAAAGAATTTTATGACAATTTCTTTTAATAGCTCAACTTAGATTCTATTAATAGGCTAACAATTTGAGTTGTTTTTCTACTCACTGCAGTAAATTTGTAAGCCTAAATAAAATGACCCAAGAATCAGAGCAACCAAAATTTGAAAAGTAAATCATCGATGTGTTTAATGTTCAGGCCAGACTATCATTCCTTCCTTTACCTCATTTACCAATTCCCAAGTCAAAGTTGGATTGACAATCAGATGTTTTAATAAGAGTCACTAACAAACCGTATTCCTAATTAGCAGGGATTCACTCAACTTGAAAAATAAAAATGGTGCAATACTTTGGAAAACAGATACAGCTCTTTAAAATATTAAGCACGGAATTAGCATAATCCAGGAATTTCATTTTTAATAAAATTTTTATATACCCAAGAAAATAAAAAACACATATATATTCAAACCTTATATGTAAATTTTCATAGCAACATGGTTTACAATAGTCAAAAAGTAGAGACAACTCAAATGTCCATCAGCTGATAAAATAGAGAAAATGTGGTATAACCACACAAAGGAATATTATTTGGCAATAAAAAGAAATTAAAATATCTTTTTCTGTGACCACAACTACTCTCCCTTCAACTTTCTTGTTTATCTTCTCCCACTAGGACAATTCTTCAACCTCATTTGAATCCCTATGTTTATTGACACCTCGTTTTTTTATTCTTATGCATCATTTTGGTGATCCTTAAGCCAATGCCACCAACTTGCCAATAACAAAACACATGCACACACACATATATACTTATAAAATAGTATAAATATGGCATATATATTTATATAACACATCTGATGACTATATATACTATAGTCATTATATTTTTTTTTTAAGCTTTAAATCACAGACATCCTTCTTCTTTTCAGAATAAATGGAGATTAAATGAGGAGAACAGGGGATAGGTAAGCTAATTTCCCCTAATATATATCCTTTCTAATATCTTACATTGCTAACATGAAAGATAACTCTAATGATATTTTATACACTGACCATGGTCTAAAAGTTGCAACTATCTCAAATCTCCCAAATTTTCCCATTCCACACATAAAAAGAATCAAAAATGGCAAGTAAGATTTCCCAAATCTGTGAGAAATGTCAAATCTATACTAGAATTTTGGAAAATTTTAGCTTATGGCTATCTTATTTATTAAACTATCCATCCTTTGCTTGACTTAGTATATAATTTTATCTATTAATTATAACTTTTTAGAGAAAAGAATAGTTTAAATTAGAACCCTCATACATTGCTGGTCAAATTGTAAAATAGTTTAAGATAAAGACAAAATTCAGGTGCGGTGCATGTGAGTATGTCTTCACGTCTGACTTGGGCTAGTGAGTCATGTTCCTCAAGACTTACACATATTTATTACAGACCAGGCTATAGATATTTCTGTAGCAACACCCTCTATGACTATCATTGCTGTGGCACCAAAGAAGGTCACAATCTTAAGGATTTTTTTTTCAATAGGGAAACTAACAGAAGTTTATGTTCTGTGATTATTCATTACCCTCTATTTGGCAGAGTGTGGCTGCCTCTATGTTTTGATTTTGTTATCACTTGACCCAGGTCACACCTAAATCCCTCCCCTGCCCACTCTCTGTGCTACAACACAACTCTGCCAACTGTCATTATTAGGTAACCCCAAAAGAAGGGAGGAAGGAGAGGATAGTGTCTTTCAAAAGACAATGCCTTTTCCTCTTTCTCCCTTCTTTCATGCTATGGTCTGAATGTTCGTGTCTCCCCAAAATCCATATGTTGCAACCTAATCACTAGTGTGCTGTTATTGAGAGAAGGGGGACTTTGCGAGGTGATTACGTCATGAGGGCAGAGCCCTCATGAAGGGGATCAGTTCCCTTCCTTATAAGGGAGGCCCAAAGGAGTTTAATTGCATGCTTCTGTCATGTGAAGACACGGTGATAGGGCATAATCTATGAACCAGAAAGCAGGCCCTCACCAGGCATCAGATCTGCTGGCACATTGATCTTGAATTTTTAAGCCTACAGAACTGCGAGAAACAAATTTCTGTTGTTTATAAGCTATCCAATTCGTGGTATTTTTGTCAGCCTGAACCGACTAAAGCATTTATCAAATGCTTACTATTTTCAAATACTTACACTCCTACAGGCATTTATCAAGTGCTTACTATGTAAAAGCAAATGTTGCATGCATGGAGGAAGACACTGAGAAAATTAGCTATTGCCCTGGCTCTTGAGTCTTCACATTAGGGGATTTCTTTTTCCCTTTTTAAATTTTAAATAACAGATGCCTTTCTTTCAGAATAGAGGAATATCAGATAAGGAGAACCTGGGAGGTGTAAACAAGTTTCATGGAATGAATTATTTTACCTAAAATTTTCCCAGACTGTCAATTTTGTGCCCGACATCCAAGTCTCTCTGGGGCTTTGCAGTCTACTGGCCTTGCTAGTTTTAGGTGCTATGAGGCAGGACAGTGCCTTTGCTTTCCTCGGTGGAAAGCACACTCAGCTGAGGACAAGGTTCGGGAAAATGCACTCTCCGTGCACATTAGACATCCACAGCTCATCAGCACGGAAATCAAACATGCCAGATTTATAGACAAACAAAGGCGACATGAATGTCATAGCACACATGGTAATTTCAGTGGCTGGAAATCATCCAAAATCCACTGACAAGCAGAATAGGACTCTCATATTGCCTTGTGTGTGCGTCTTTCTTTAAAGTCAAGTGCTAGACCTACTTAGAACAAACGTCCCTATGTTTAAAACATCCCTTTTATGTTTAAAAGGTTGATTTGGTTAATTCACTGTTGTTATGTGTAACAGTGGATATTTTTTCTTTTATAATAGTATAACATAGGATGCAAAACTTTTTTCCATCTCATTCCCTTTAACTAGATTCCCATATCTATAAACTTCCCCTTTTATAGCTTCCCTCTGACCATGTTCAGTCCACTG
>CAUYSK010034759.1:0-17137 GCA_963575035.1 Avahi laniger
AGACAGAGTCTCACTTTGTTGCCTTGGCTAGAGTGAGTGCCGTGGTGTCAGCCTAGCTCACAGCAACCTCAGACTCCTGGGCTCAAGCGATCCTCCTGCCTCAGCCTCCCGAATAGCTGGGACTACAGGCATGCGCCACCACGCCCAGCTAATTTTTTCTATATATTTTTAATTGTCCAGATAATTTCTTTCTATTTTTTTTTTAGTAGAGACGGGGTCTTGCTCTTGCTCGGGCTGGTCTCGAACTCCTGAGCTCAAACAATCCGCCCGCCTCAGCCTCCCAGAGTGCTAGGATTACAGGTGTGAGCCACCGCGCCCGGCCTATATCCTATTATTTTATGTTGCAATTCCCTAATGCTAAATGATGTCAGAGCATATTTTCCTGAGCTTCATTATGTATATCTTCTTTGGTGGTATTTGGGAATGTGTATTTTTTAACAACCCTTCTGAGTGATTCTGATGAAGGCCAAAACTAGAGGACCATCATTCTAGACCCATCCTTGCACTCACCTCAACTTAGCCACTTGTTCCCCATTATAGCATACTAGATACCAACAGGGACATTTTCCCCTTTACCTGATTTGACAGCTAAACATTTCTGTCTCTAAAATTTCACCATTTACTTATTCATTAACAACCTGTTTAAATAGGAGAGTGATCTATTCCCAAAGGCCTGAGGCGAGGCAAATGAGAGAATGCCATGGCCTGAGGATGTGCTTAGTTTATCCTTGCAGCCTAGAGACTCACTAATGTCTTTCTCTCATGCTTCAGATGTCTAAAGTTTCAGGGCCTGTGTGACCCACAACTTCCTGGAGACTCATCACTTCTTACACAGCTCTCAGGAGCTTGAGAGCATATTAGCGTTTTCATGTAGAAGGGGTCCTTTACTCTCTTTGCTCTCCTAATCAAAACAGGGTGGCACTTTTGTTGTTATTGTTTTTGTTGTTGTTCGAGACAGAGTCATGCTCTGTTGCCCAGGCTAGAGTGCACTGGTGTCATCGTGGCTCACTGCAACCTCAAACTCCTGGGCTCAAACAATCCTCCTGCCTCTGATCTACCTGCTTCCGCCTCCCAAGTAGCTGGGACTACAGGCACGCGCCATCACACCCAGGTAATTTTTTCTATTTTTTGTAGATATGGGGGTCTCGCTCTTGCTCAGGCTGGTCTCAAACTCCTGACCTCAAGCGATCCTCCTGCCTCAGCCTCCCAGAGTGCTAGGATTACAGGTATGAACCATTGCACCCAGCCAACAGGGTGTTCTTATGTATACCCAGATCCTCTCGGAGGGGATTGATAATTCTGTTTGCTTCTTGTTTTCTTTACTGTCTTTGAAGAATCAGAACAATCATCATCATCATCATCTGGTTATCCCTGCCCTCTAAAAAGATGGGTTTGTATCCTTGGCAACCAAGTTCCTACTCTCTCATTTACCATTCCCCATGCTTTGCAGCTCTGGGCAGCTGTGAGGGTTTTCACATTTAATTCCTTAAAATTACCAGCAATTAGCCCTCCTACGTCCTTCTAAAACCATCTCTGGGTTGTTTTCATTCCTGGTTGTGACCAGTGATTCCTTAAAATCCTTTTTAATCTCTCCAAAATTTTAAATATGTTTACAGTAGAATCGTTTTTATGTGTTTTTAATGTATTTTCCTCACAAGGTCTTAAGGAATTCAGCAATGGAAAACAAGGTTCCATCTACTGCCTCTCCCTGAGGAACATAACGCATCTTCTTCTGTATTGTCACCTGCTTTGGTTTACGTGGAAATCCATTTTAATGGGCACCATATTTATCCGTACGCTCTGTATTACATATTCAGTTTGGGTGCAGTGCGAGAGACGGATACCTGTCAAATTATGACAGCCGGTTCTTGGCTGAAATGCTCACTTAAGCTGTGACCTTCCTCATGACACATAGATTTTTCTTTCTGTAAAAATGCTGACCTACTTAAATAGAAACACTGTGGGGATTAACTAATAGATTGTTCTGAAAGTGTCAGGGTCTACAAACATTGTTATTAATATGTTAAACTATAAATATACATATTGAACTAAGCAAGCCCTTGATTTTTAATTCTGAAAGAATGCCAGCTGGAATACTTTAATGTTGTTACCCTATTTCCCTAGTATTAATATAATGCTTAGATTTAAAAAAAATTCTAAGACTTCGTTTTGCCCAAGACAATGGCCGATACACACCAAAATGATTTTTGTTTTGTTTTAATGAACTTTAATATTCACACCAAAGAATTTTCTAGAATCTAAGACTAGGAGATCTTAAAGATCATTATACTCCTACCCAGAGCAGAGCAAGGCTATAATTTTATAACCATTTAAAAATCTGGTCATTCAACCTCTTGTTAAACTCTAGAAGAGCACCCTACTTCATACGGAGACCCTTTCAAGGGTGTGGTGGAAGCTAATTGTTAGAAATGTCTTCCTTTACACAGAGACGAAATCTTCTTCCCTTGAATTCCTAATCTTTGATCTGTGTTCTGGAGCTTAACACAGTAAATCTAATCCCTCTTCCACATGACAGCCTTTCAACTACTTGATGACAGTTGTCAGAGCCACCCGAGGGTTTTTGTTCTCCCAGTTCCCCGTTCCTTCTTTCATCCCTGATGTGATGTGGTTTCCTGGACTCAGCCTCCATCCTGTTTGCGCTCTCAAGACAGTCCCCCATTTCTCATGGTGTTCTTCAAACGCGGTGCCGAGGACTGATGACAGAACTCTAAAGTAGCCTCTCAGTGGAAAATAATGCGGGGGCCGCCTCCCTTCCTGTCCCCCTCCCTCCTGCAGGCAGTGATAAGATGCTCTGCTCCTGGGCCCTGCTTCATTTCCTGCCTTCCAGCCAAGAGCTCCAGCTGCAAACAATCAGACTGCCCAGATCCTGGGGCCCCATTTTACATCCTTCCCCCTAAATCCCTGGGTGCCAAATGCAGGTGCCAGTCAGCACCCACCTACCCGCCACCCCCAGCAGCTGGAGACCCACGTGAGTTTCCATGTTAAAATCTCCTTATGCCCAATGGCTCCGTGCTCACTAGTTGCTCACCAGCACAACTGCACATTAGAACTCGCTGGGAGCATTGAAAAAACATCAACACTGCTACCCTATCCACAGAGATTCTAACAGAATTAGGCTGATGTGGGACCCAGGCATGGTACTTTTGAAAATTGCCTAGGGAGCTCTCATGTGCATTCAGGCTTAAAAATCAGTGAGGAAACCTAGATCCCTCCTTAGGCTACTCCTTCCCATCTGAGAACGTTCACTGTCCCCTGTCCCACTTACAGCGGTGGTGCCTTAGTCATGCTCCACCAATACCCCCAAGTCATTATTGTGGGCACTTCATACTGATTCTTGAATGAATAAGTAACTCCATATTCCTTTAAGACCCACACTCTCTGAGAATGACAACCTCTCCTAATCATCCTCATCACATGACAATCTCTTGCCACTTCTCTCCTATCAGGGATTTGGGGCTAACATCTTTCTTCTTCATCTTATCGTCAAATGCGAGGGGACCAGTACCCACATAGACTATGTTTCTCCATCTTGGCTTTTATGTTCTTGATCTCAACTCCGGTGACTGTCATCTCCAACGCCCCCACCAGCCACCTACCCCCAAGTCCACACGCAGACTCATCACCATCCAGAGCATCCCCCTCTGAAATATTAAACTCCACTGTGCTGTGCCCACCATTCCCTGCCCAGCTCTCACTCTCCTTCGTACCCCATCTCGCATCTCTCTTTTTCTTTCAAGGCCAAGCTTCAAGAAAGAGGAGTTTTAGAGCCACACTGTCCTGGCTCTCCTCTTACTTCACTGATCACTACTTCTCAGTGTCCTATTCAGCTTCCTCTTCTGCCAGATGCTTAAATGCTGTTGGTCCCTAAGGATCCAGTATAGACCCCTTAAGCATGTTTAAATTTTTAAAATCATGTCCATTGCTTCAACTACTGCTTTTACACAGATAACTCCCAGAACTAAATCTCCAGCCCCAACTCCTTTTCTGATGTGTGAATTGAATTTCAGTTTACTATGTATCTCCAAAAGAATACCCCACAGTCTTGTGAAGTCCAGCATATGCAAAACTGAACTCATTATCTTCTTCTCATTATCATAGGATTCTAAATTCAAAAGGGACCGCAAAGTCTCTCTGGCTCAATCTCTATCCTATGGCTTCCAGAACTCTCTAAGAACACAAGCATTGCTGCACATGGTTCATTCAACTCAATATCTTCCAGGGCAGAACCTTTGTGGAACATACACCCCAAACTGATTCCCCCACCCCCGGATTCCCTATCTCAGCATATGGCACCATCTTTACCCAGTCGCCAAAAACCTGGGGGTCGTGCTAATGTCATCCTGCTCTTCAGTCAACGTCCAATCACCAAGTCCTGTTAAATCTGCCTCCTGAAAATCTCTCATCATTGAAAAATATTTATGGGTCATCTACTATCTTCCAGGTACTGTTCTAGACTCTGGGGAAAGAGTGGTAAATAAGAAAGTCACAACCTCGCCCTCACCATCTTCATACCCAGTGTCAGTCAGGGTCCAATCAGCAAAGCAGAGCCACTGGCAGTGACGAGCCATTCCGAGGAGGGATTTGCCCTTACACAGCTGCGGGAGCTGGCTAGCAGGTTAACGCACAGCTGTTGCCTTTTCATCTGGTGCTGGCCTGAAGTCAGCAGGGTGGGCAGCCAGGAAGGAGAGATGGACAGGAAGTGGGGGAGCAAGGACAAGCTGGAATGAGCGCCAGTCTCTCATTGCCCCTAAGCCTTCAATTTCAGTGATGTGGGTGACCTGCCAAAGAGGCTGGCACCCTTCGTCAGAAATCCAAACCCATGACTGGCCCGGGGGTTGGCGAAGCTAAAAGAGGAGAGCCGGCCGTGGTTGTAGTAGCCCCCAGCTGTGCATGAGCCGTAGCAGCGCCTGGCCCTACCCGACTTTCTGTGCATACACTGCGGCTGCCTCACTTGCCCCTTCCCAGTCTTGTGCAAATTTATTTCACAAGAGGCCAACTGTAGCTCAGAGCCATACAGGGAAGGGAATTCCGGGAAATCTGTCTCTATCTAGGTTAGCTGAGCTGACCCAGTGGAAAGCTGCTCACTGCATCATCTCTGCCCTGAACTGTGTGGCTCCGCCCGCCTCTAATTGGCGCCGCTCTGATCAGTCCTTCGGGAGTCCTCGGGACACGCAGCTCTGATCTCGGTGCCGCCGCTGCTCAAACTCTCCGCCGCCTCCCCAGCAGCAGCGGCGTGGAATCTAAACTCCTTTGCTCAGTTTACTAGTTGGGATTAGGATCTCTGCAAGAGACAGAAAACTCGAAGTAACAGTTGTTTAAATAAAATAGAAATTTCTTTCTCTCTCAGGTAGAGATCTGGGGCGGGTGGATTGGTTTATGGCTGTAAGGCCTTCCATGGCTTCAAGAACCCAGGCTCTTTCTATCTTCTTCTGTATGGATAGTGGTGTTTGCTTTAGATGGAAAAAGGGACAAAGACAAAAAAGGATGCTCTAGGCCGGGCGCAGCGGCTCACGCCTGTAATCCTAGCACTTTGGGAGGCCGAGGCGGGAGGATCCCTCGAGGTCAGGAGTTCGAGACCAACCTGAGCAAGAGCGAGACCCTGTCTCTACAAAAACTAGAAAGAAATTAGCTGGACAACTAAAAATATATAGAAAAAATTAGCCGGGCATGGTGGCGCATGCCTGTAGTCCCAGCTATTCGGGAGGCTGAGGCAGGAGGATCGCTTGAGCCCAGGAGTTTGAGGTTGCTGTGAGCTAGGCTGACGCCACAGCACTCTAGCCCGGGCAAAAGAGTGAGACTCTGTCTCAAAAAAAAAAAAGAAAAGAAAAAAGATGCTCTACTGTCTTTAAGGGCAGACTCCTTAGAGCTGCTTACAGAACTGAGTCACCTGGCCCCACCTAGATGCAAGGGAGCTTGGGAGAAGTAGTCTTTAATCCGGCAGCTATGTGCCCAGCTAACACGTTCGTTACTAATTGAGGAGGGAGAAAACAAAACAACGGGGGACAACTGACAGTCTCTCCCATGTATGACATGTAAGACTCCTCATCGCCCGCCCCTGCCTGCTCCTCTATGCTCATTTCCTGTCCATCTACCCCTCATATTTTAATAGCAAAACTGGAATACGTGATGTTACACCCAACACTCCATAAACTACTATCGTGTCCTGACCTGCACATGCCGTTCCCTTGCCTAGAGTTCCCTCCTCCTGCCTGCTGGGCAAACACCTATTTATCCTCCAGGAGCTCACTGGCTATTTGCCCCAGGTGTTCCCTCTCCCTACACATCTCCTGCCCTCCGAACAAACACCCATTGAAATCATTATATCCGCCGGGCGCGGTGGCTCACGCCTGTAATCCTGGCTCTCTGGGAGGCCAAGGCGGGCGGATCGTTTGAGCTCAGGAGTTCGAAACCAGCCTGAGCAAGAGCGAGACCCCGTCTCTACTAAAAATAGAAAAGAAATTAATCGAACAACTAACAATATATAGAAAAAATTAGCCGGGCATGGTGGCGCATGCCTGTAGTCCCAGCTACTCGGGAGGCTGAGGCAGGAGGATCTCTTGAGCCCAGAAGTTTGAGGTTGCTGTGAGCTAGGCTGACGCCACGGCACTCTAGCCTGGGCAAGAGAGTGAGATTCTGTCTCAAAAAAAAAAATCATTATATCATCACGTGACACTTGTTTGTTGCCACGTCCTCTCTGACTGAGTTCCAGGAGTGCAGGGACTGTGTTTTTAGCCCTAAATCTCAGCATGTGGCCCAGTGTGTGCTGCACAATGCGTAGGAAATTTTTGCATAATGAAGTACACAGTACAAAGGGATTGGTATTTAATCAGTCCATATGTTGTGTTTCTATGAGTGCAGTCTGAAGCCAGCCGCAGGCTTCGATGGCTGCGGAACTGCTGCGTATCTTTTTCTGTTTACTGGGAAGGAGTCAAGGCAGAGGCTTCGCAACAGACAAAGAGCTTGCCTGAGGAGAGAAGTAATTGCTTCTTTATCTCTTAAACACAGTACTGAGGGCAAGCACAGATGGTTCCCTAACTCTCCCTTTGCCTTCAGGGAAGGAGACAAAATGTTGCAAGTCTAAAGCCAAAATACCACAGGATGCTTTAAGAAGGTTAAAAAGAGGGTCCGAGGCAACAACCTAAATATCAAAATGACAAACATCATTCATCGATGAGACATAGAATTCTTCTTAAGGCTGCAATAATGGTGGAGAAATGGCCCTAAACCCACTGGTAAATACTTTCTAACCTCTCCGTGGCCTTTCCTCTGGAACAGGAGGGCCCTTGGGGTACAACTGTGTCCCCACCCTCACCCTACCACATTTGCTGTTCTTTTGAAAGGATATGAAAGTTCTTCCTTTGACATACAGACAGAGCATTAGGGAAAACCCTTCCTGGCAATTATTGGTATTAGAGCTGTCATTATGTTTTGCTGAAAAGCAAATATAAAAAATAAATCTAATCAAAAATATTTTGAGAGAAAACAAAATGTAGTTCAGAAAATTGAACTGTACCATCTAGTTTGCCACTCAGGGACTCAGAAGTAGTCTTTAAATAATTCTAAGCCTTGATCACATTCTCTTATAGACCACTTAAAGAAAAGCTGCAGGAGAATGTCTTCAGAACTATTTTGGGTGATCATCGACAGCCCTTTGGAAAGCCCCGTGTGCCGCCGGCGTTGGTGCGAAGCGGAACACCCTTTCACCCGCAAAGTCCACTGCTAGGAAATCACCCCGCGGAAGTAATCACTGAGGAACACAAAACTGCTTGTAACAAGATAGTCACCTTATTACTGTCCATCACAGTGGAAAAACTGCAAATAAAAGGCTCATAATATAAAAATCAGCTAAATATATTATGCAGCTATGAAATTATGCCATAGAATATTTATTGTTATAAAAAGATATTTATGATGTTAAGTAAAAACAAGAAAGTTATAGAAGAGAATATTCAGTGTGACCTAAATTTTATTTTTAAATGAATTATTATATCACATATTGCAAGATACTTTCCTGGCAGGTGCTGGCTCAGACTCGGAGGCCAGCCAGTTTGCATCATGTTCCCACCCACTTGCACTGAAGCTTGGGAATTCCCGAGTCTCTGGCCACAATCTTTATGTACCCATAAATTAAGAAAGAAAAGTAAAGACTTTCGGAAGACGCCAAATCCTTCCTTTTGAGATGCAGAGATTTTGTGAATTGTCTGATGGGTTGGGGGTGAGAGGGCTGCCCAGGCCTGAATCGTAGAAAAGAGCAATGAGAATCCCAAAGGGAACTCACCATGTCGGTGGAAGGAAGCAAGAGCAGCGACTGGTCTGGGACTCAAGGGTTAAGGATCAAAGGGAGCCTTGATTCTGGGTCAAGATGGTAGCCTGGCTTGGAGCCCTCCCCAACTCAGCTGCCCTGGAGACAGACTTGTATCAGAAGAGCTTTAATCCTTGGGGCTCAGGGCGTGTTTCCGTGGAGTACTCCCCCGCTCCAGAGACCCCCCACAGTCATCTGCCCCAGTAGTGGTGGATGGTGGAGCAGGGTAATGGGGCCGCAGGAGTTGGGGTCCACACTTCACTACAGAAATAAGACTCACTGGGGTACAACCGACCTGGCTTAGAGGCTTCCCTCCACTACCACCGACTCTCATTTAATTGAGCCTGTCATAGAAAGAGCCCTCCTGTGAAAGTGACATTTGGATCTCTGGATTAGTAGGAACACCAACATTCTTGTTCTGCCAACTTCAAAACAAGCTACTCTCCCTTGGAGAACTAGCCCCATGACCGGTGGTAGCCTCAAAGGACATCTGAGTTCCTGTGCTACCTACAAATAGCAGGCCGATCAGGGCAACTTTTAGGAACAAATGAGCCCCCTCAGTGATTCTCAGAAATACTGGGGAAGAAAAAGGCTGGGGAAAGCTGGACTTCTTGCTAATTTGGCTAATGGGGTCTGGGAGTTATTAATATTATAAAAAGTGTGGACTCTCAGAGGTGAGACTCAAAAGGGACTCCAGTGAATCTGAAATTAAAGGGACATTACAAACTGCTTTAAAATTTTTACTTATAAGGGTTTCAAGAGATGTAAAAAGGCAAATTTAGCCCTATTAGAAAACAGAAAGAATTTTGTATTCTGGAGTGCTTAACTGTGACAAGTGAGCATAATTCTGAAATCATCCTATGATAATCACCTGAGCCCCTCTCTTTGTACCCATCTTATGGATTAGGATTCCATGCCCAAGTCCCAAGGCTGCCCTCTACTTGGGGTGTGTGAAGGTGGAATTTCCTGAAGAAGGATGGGGATAAGGAAGAAAGGATTACAACAGCAATCGCATACCTGGATCAGGGATGGGTGGGTGGGGGGTAGTTCACTAACAAAGTACGACCACAGCCTAGCTAAAGTACTTGCCCAATACTATAGGTATTGATGCGGACTTTCTGGATTTTTTTCTCATCATTGTCCTGAGTACAGACCCTGTCAAAAGACAGAACCAACTTCCTCTCCTGACGCTGTCACAACTGGGACACTGTGGAGACAAAAGTGACTCCATCTTGGATGCTAATCCACCATGTTGACTTCTGATTAACCCCAGTCCCAGGAATGCCTCATGATTCCTGCTTTATTTACTGTCCTTCGTGTAAGAACATGTACTCACTATAAATTCTGCCTTCAGATCAAAGCAACCTTGATGTTATCACAAATTACAGGCTATGACGCACACAGCACTCTTGCCTGTTCTGGAGGGTTGCCCTTAATTGTCTCACATATCTCTACAGCGCGCGTACACCCTTTCCCTGTGGTATATAAGCCCCGAGTCTGGGGGGAACAGTGCAGAGATTCACCTGTCTTGCTGTCACCCAAGACTATGCTTCCGTCTGTAAGTTCCTCAATAAATCACACTTTACTGACACACTGGATTCGTCTGGCTTGTTGTTTGGTTTCTTGGCTCCTTCTGTGTTTGGGAGTCGCTTTGCACATACAGCCCTTTCATGGAACAGACTCCTTGTTTAAATCTTGAAAACTTTTCAAGATTCTTCAATCCCTATAGCGTGAAAGAAGAAATTGAGGAAGAAGATCCAAGCTGAGAGTAATGTTATATTCTTCTCAAGTGTAATTTAATCTGTGTTCAGAGTAACAGCATAAAATTGAAACATAAGAACCTTCACCTTGCAAATAACACCACAGAAAGAGTACTCTGCTGAATTTAACAGATGATTATAGCTAGTGATTAAGGGCATCATATCAAGGGTGACTGTATACTTTATTGTCCAAACTATTGTCCAAACTTGAACATGAAAAGGGAGCCCTACTAATATTTATACCCAAATAATAGGCAAAATCCAGGACTATACCAGAAGGTATAGTCACCTAATCATCTCAAAGTCCGTAGGTTTCTATTGGATTATGACAGAAAAATAAGGCAAAATTTAGATGTAATATGAACTATAGAATTCTGAATAGATGCACCAAAATAGATCTGTGTATCAAAGCCATAAGTCCAGGATACTCTAGACTAAATGCTGGGAAGCCAGTTATTTTCAAAAATTGTTTCAAGAAGAAGGTATTATCAAATGCATAGGACCAACCAAGATTAAGAAAAGATGGTAGTCTTCTGTCTTACGGGATTCAATTTAAAAGTATGGCCCAAGAGATCTTTGGGCCACTGTCATTTTCCAGAAACTGATGGTAAAATTTTTAATGACACAAATTATGTGAAAGTGCTACTTTGTTTATATGACCTAATTTTATTTGGCAAGACCTTGGAAGATCATGAACATAACTGTTCTCCATCTGAGAGACACAGACTCTTACACCTCGACAAATACCAACGCTATTAGGTCCTTAGTTTAAAAACATGCAGGACACACAGATTTGCAGCAGGGGAGAAGATATCTCTGCTATTGCTGTCAGCCATATTCCAGCCATGACAGAGGATGCAAAACCTTCTTCAACTTCAGGAGTCTGAATTGAAGTGTTCAGGTTGGAACTGTGGCACTATTGTGGAAAGGCAGACAAAAGGGACCGTCGAAGGACAGAAACTCCTAGAGGAACCCTGTCGACCTGTGGCCAAAACCACCAGGGGGCTTCAGTCTAGGTCCAGTTGTTCATCACACAAAAATTCACTTATTGAGACAATGAGGATTGCCAAGGAAGAAAGGAATTTTTAATATGACATCTGTCTTGTCAAGAGAACAGGAAACACTGCTTCAAATCCATCTCCCCGATTAGTGGAGGTCATGGGCTTTTAAAGGAGAGGCCACGTGCTTGGGACAGGTCATGGTGTAACTAACAAGGGGCTATATGCAGTGGGGCACATTGTGGGGAATGATGACTCTTGGTACAGGAATCTTGCTCAGGGGCCTTCAGTATCTCAGCTCCTTTGTCTTGCAGAAAATCCACCATTTCTAGGAAACAACTCAGAAGTCAAATAGTTAGTTACGGGACAGCATTATCTAGGGGTCATTGAAATTTGTTCAGTGAGGGGCTGCTTACAAACCCAGACTCCTGAAAGCTCTGTGGGGAAAGATTTGTAAGCATGCATTCAAGTCTTTGGCAAACTTCTAAATCTGAGTTCATGAGCAGTCTGACACATCCTGCCCCAAATCCTTTGTTTTACACCCTTGCGCTAGCTCTGCGAATTAGGAACTATGCTCTACCCTCATCATTCAAAGGAGAGGAAGCCCAAGGGTTTTGCCAACTAGTCTATCCAAGATTGAAACTCAATACATTCATCATAATGAACCTCCCTGCTGCCAAAGTACAAGTACATACAGCTGACAATCAACAATGTGTTTATGGAGTGCTTCTCTGGGTATAGACTGATAGCAGGCCCTTATCATAGGAACATATTACCAGCGTCAATGAAAAATTACTGGGAGGTGGCAGAACACACCACAGACAAAAGGTCAAAAAGCTGGTTTCACAAACACAAAGGGAAGACAGAGACCTAAGATTACTTTCAGACTCACCCAAGAGCATAAGACACCACACTTAGGGAAGTGATTCTCTCCACTTCATTTTAGACAAGATAAACTGTTGCCTCAACAAGGACCCTAGCACACGAGGGGCTTTGGCCCAACAAAGCATGGTCACAGGGAGACAGGCCAACGTTAATGGGACACAGCAAAGAGAAGCACCTGCCCAGGGCTTGCTGCCATCTGCAGCCTCGGCGGCAGACAGCACCCTGGGAAGTTAGACCCCGAGCGGCAGAAGAAAACAGTCTAGGCGACAAGGCAGCTAAAGCTATTGAAGTCCCAAGCACCTACGAGACATCCCAAGGGCTCCATAAACAGATGGAAGCTTCTTTCAAACAAGCTGGAAATTCAGAAAGAGTAAGAGGGATGAAATATTCTGCTGATGTGGCTTGGTACAATAAATGCAGGTTCCACAAATAAGACACTGTTTTCTTTCTTTTTCCTCCAACTTATGTGACTTTACAAATGATGTTTTTAGTTACAATTATTTTCAAAAGAATTCTGTTTTGATTATGATAATTGTTATTTTATCTCCTATTGCCAAAACAAAGGCAGAATACAAAACAGTATGTGCACTGTTATTCCAACTGTCTAAAAATATGCAAGCATAAAAACAAAGACCAACAGTAAAAGGTATTGTTTTTTAAAAATTAAAGAGACAGATGATATTTAAAACCAATATTTGTTGTCTTTATATATGTCTAGCTACAATAATTCTTAGTCACTGATATTTCAGGGTAAGTTTTATTCAGAAATATTTTATCAAAGCAGTTTAGAAAGAAATAAGATTATTTTTCTACATAAAAATGTCAGATTTGGCAATTAATTATATACTAATATTTCAGTGAGTCTCCCCCATTCTCTAAATGTTGGATACTAGTTTTCCAAAGTGTTAAGAAATAGGCTGTGCGTCTGAGTGAAGAAGCAGTGGTTCTCACAGGAAACAAAACTTTTCAAATGTTATTTGCTAAATATTGGAAATTACAAAAATTTTATCCAGAAATGGTTTAAAAACATGGTTCAGAGTCAGTTGATTATTAAATGAAATGGCAAAGCTACAACTCTGGTCTCCTGTCTCCTAGCCTAGCACCATTACAAACCCTGCCACTGATGTGAAGCACAGCTACACCCTCTGCTCTATGTAGGATCTGAAAGCAGAAATAGTCTTACTGCAAAAGATATGTGCATTCCTCATCGGACTATACCAAACAATATTTAATGGGCAAGTATGAAAGAGGAAGTTTTTGTGCCTTTCACAATGAGAGGTTTATAGAAATGAAACACATCCATTCTATCCTAGTAGACCAACTCAACTGAGAATGAACGGACAATTTTGGATATCAGTGCCTTTGGGTGTATGGGAAATCCTCCAAAAATGATAAACTGGCAGGAAGACTTCCATAGAAAACACAGCTGTTTTCAATATTAGAAACCCAGTGCAATGACCTCATGAGAAGCAACTTACACCACTTTTTGCTTTAGCAAATAGGAAGGCCTAAAGGTTGGGTCAACAAATGGGACTCCAAGGAACTGTTTTACAACAGCACAAGGTCTGGGCCTGCTGACAAGCCATCAGATGGATGTTGCACTTGGAAGTCTAGCATGTAAGCCAGCTTGAGTCCCAATGCCTTTGCCAAATAGTACTACATTCTCCTTCCCTGATAGTCTGGGCTCCTCTGTATCCATTAATATGGGATTTAGGAGATTTCAAAAATGCAAGAACTTAGGACAAAATAAATTAACTGATCAATGAGCTATATTTCATTGTAATCAATGCCTGTCACAAACATTTGACCTTAAAGAAATGAGAGAGCATTTCTTAGGAAGAGAATGCGAGCCTGAAGTGAAATCAAAGCTATTTTCAGGACAGTGAGTGGCAAGGCCCACCCTCCTTTAATTGGGTAGATGCGCAGTGACCCAGAGAGGCAGCTGGAAGGATAGTGGAACCAAAGTATTTTTATATTTATGTATAAATGAATCCTAAACCATCTCTCTCTCTCTGAATTCCTTTTCCTTCTTCCCTCCCCATTCTCTCATCATATATCTACCATTGTGAGAAGGGACAGTGGAAGGGAGTTACGAATTAATCTTCACCAAACACCTACTAAGTGCCAGAAATTCTAGCAAGTGCTTCGTTCATTCATTTATTCAAAAAATATTTTTAAGCATGTTCCAAATGCGAAGCTCTGTGCTAGATACTAGGAATACAGCCCTAAATAAGACACACTCACTGGCTTCTTCCCAAGGTGCTTACTTGGGAAGACAGGTCAAATGTGCAATTACAATATAATTGAGGCTTGCTCTGTTGGAGGTATGTACGAAATACGGTGGGAGGATAAGTGAGGGAATATCAAACCTGCCCTTGGGAAGCCTCAAAAGAAGCATTTGTGTTGATTCCTAAAGGGTGAGTAGAAGTTTTATAGGAGCTGACAATATTTATCAATATTTTTAAACTTAATCCTTACAAATCTGTGAAATATATTTTTATCATCCACATTCTTCAACTGAGGGAACTAAGTCTCAGAGACATTGTCTGAGGTCACCCAAAAAGGTAGCAGAGCTGGGATCTGATGCCAAGTCCATCTGACTTCAAAGTCTACATTACTTCCATCAGGGAAACTATTCTCTCTCTCTTCAAAAATATGTTTTTAATCACATGTCCCTGTTTTTTTTTTTCTCCTTTACAACTGCTCTTGCTGTTCACTTTAATCTAATGTTTCTTTACAAAGAACAGAGGAAGGGGTGATCATGACGAAATGTATTATCTGGCTTATCCAAGCTATATATCCTAAAGATGACCCAGGACCTTCTGTCAACCTAGGCAAGGTCTCAGATCAAATATCCCACCCCATAAAACCAAAAATATCTGATGGTGTCAAAAAAAGCTTTACTTACTCTATTTCTCTACCTGGGTAGCCCTGTGTCTGGAAGTTGACTTCATATAACTATTCCCTAAAAGCAAAGAAAATGCAGGACATAAACTGCAGCCAATTTATTCTCACTTCCCATAAAAGCAACTATTCAAATCTCCTCTTACGTCATGAGGTCTGTAACATAAGATCCTCAATGTAACAAATTAAAAAAGAGACAGTGGTGCTATATCTTCAGTTCTCTCATAAGAGTTCACATAACTTCTACCTTGAGGCTTATGTTGGCTTGACATCATTTTCAAGTAATTTTTCCAATCCCTGAAATTCTTTAAGATTTTTCTCAACTGATCAGGAGCTATTCCTTCTCACACTGATCAGGAACTTTGACAGTGATCCCTTATTTTGTAAAGTGAAACTAACCAAACATGCAGAAGACAAGTAGTATCCTAAATTATCACACAACTATTAAGATAATGAGTGCCAAGTCTTCATCACATGGGTGTTCTTAAAACCTCTACCCAAGGATTATGTGTGTCTCACGCTTCTAATTCCAGCACTTTGGGAGCCAAGGCAGGAGGATCAGTTGAGGTCAGGAGTTCGAGACCAGCCTGGGCAACATAGCAAGACCACTGTCTCTACAAAAATTTTCTTAAAAATTAGCCAGGCATGGTGGCACATGCCTGTAGCCTGCTACTTGGCTGAGGCAGGAGGATCACCTGAAGCACAGGAGTTCAAGGTTGCAGTGAGCTATGGTCACACCACTGCACTGCAGCCTGGGTGACAGAGGGAGACCCTGTCTCTATAATTAATTAATTAATTAATGGGATGTTTTATAGTGATAGACATTTTCTTTGCACTTAATGTGAAAATACAATATGTGGAAAGTAAAGACAACTCTTTCCTATTTATTTACCTAGGACAGCAAACTACATGTTAAAGTGGGCAGCCAGAGGCAGGAATAGAGTGAGAAAGAAGAAACAGGTAGCCTGATGCCAGACTTCCTTCTTCTTCTCCTCTTCCTCTTCCTCCTTCTCCTTCTTCCTCTTCTTCCTTTAATCCCAGCTGTCACCTAAGTTCAGACTGCAATCAACTTGGAGGGAGGCTCCTGTAGCATGGCTTAACACACATGGCCACAAAACTTGTCCCTCTTCAGTCTAATCTCAAGATGAGATCTGACCTGAAAATATCCCCAGATACCCAGACTCCTCTCCCATGCCTATCTCTACCCAAATAAGAATCCTGGATTCCATCAACCCCATCCCAAATAAATGGGGAGAATACTGGCAAATGGTTACTTTCCCCAACCCATTCTAAACCTCCCAGCAACCTTAGACACCCATGATCCCATTAGAGACACAGTGTTGCAATGATCAGCTAATCCTTCCCTCTAACCATCTGGGAATATTATTTTCAAGAGATACTAAAAAACTTCCTATCAACAAAAACTGCTCTTGGCTAACATGAAGCTTCCACTACCCTTTCAATCTCAGTTGCTCATGCCAAACCCCTAGTCTAGTCTAGTCCAGTATAAATACGATATAGAACCTGCAGCATAGATACCCACAGTTGAGGATAGGATAATAGAGGATAGGACGGGATAGGATAAGATGATAGAGGACAGGATGGGACAGGATAGGATAATAGAGGATAGGATCGGACAGGACAGGATAATAGAGGATAGGATGGGACAGGACAGGATAATAGAGGATAGGATGGGACAGGACAGGGTAACAGAGGATAGGATGGGACAGGATAGGATAATAGAGGATAGGATGGGACAGGACAGGATAATAGAGGATAGGATGGGACAGGACAGGATAATAGAGGACAGGATCGGACAGGATAGGATAATAGAGGATAGGATGGGACAGGATAGGATAATAGAGGATAGGATGGGACAGGACAGGATAATAGAGGATAGGATGGGACAGGACAGGATAATAGAGGATAGGATGGGACAGGACAGGATAACAGAGGATAGGATGGGACAGGATAGGATAATAGAGGATAGGATGGGACAGGATAGGATAACAGATGATATGATGGGACAGGACAGGATAACAGTGGATAGGATGGGACAGGATAGGATAATAGAGGATGGGATGGGACAGGACAGGATAATAGAGGATAGGATGGGACAGGATAGGATAATAGAGGATAGGATGGGACAGTACAGGATAATAGAGGATAGGATGGGACAGGACAGGATAATAGAGGATAGGATGGGACAGGACAGGATAACAGAGGATAGGATGGGACAGGACAGGATAATAGAGGATAGGATGGGA
>CAUYSK010034760.1:0-13185 GCA_963575035.1 Avahi laniger
ACATAAGGTAACGCTGGTAACATAAGGTAACAACTAAAATTGAAGAACTGGAGTGTGTTACTTTCAAACTACTAAAGTAAATTAAGCAGTCTACCATTATCCACAGTTTCACTTTCCTGGATTTCAATTACCAGTGGTCAATCAAGTTCTGAAAATAGGTAAGTATAGTACAATAAGATATTTTGAGAGAGAGAGAGAGAGACCACATCCACATAACTTTTATTATAGTATACTGTTATAATTGTTCTATTTTATTAATATTGTTATCCATCTCTTATCATGCCTAATTTATAAATTAGACTTTATCATAGATATGTATTTATAGTCAAAAAACATAGTATATATAGAGGTTAGTACTACCCATGGTTTCAGGCATCCACTGGGGGTCTTGGAAAGTATCCTCCAAAGATGAAGGGGGGACCACTGTAATTGAATAACACATATAGGAACTCTCATACACTGCTAATAAGTCCAACCACTTTGGAAAGTAATCTAGTATTACCTACAAAATATTTTACCCTATAATCCAGAAATTCCATTCTTAGGTATATACTCTACAGAAATGCACATTAAACTACTTAACACTCTAGGGCTAACTCCCACTTGGCCATAGTTTATAATCCTATTAATATATTGCTAAATTCAACTTTTTAACAATTTTTTAAGAATTTTTATATGTAAGGAAATTGGTCTGTAGCATTCTTTTCCAGTGTGGTTTTTGTCTGGTTTTGCTAACAGGGTAATAGTGGCTTTCTAGAATGAGTTCAGAAGTGTTCCCTCCTCCACTACTTTTGGAAAGTAGAGGTACTATTTCTTCTTTAAATATTTAATGGAATTTACTGGAATTATCTAGTTCTGGACTATTCTCTGTGGAAATATTTTTAATTGCTAATTCAATTTCTTTACTTCTTTTTTTTAATTCTTTGGGGTGCTTTGTGTTTATGTGGGTGTGGTGACAAGTGTTGAAGTCTTGTGCTCTCCAAGCAGGCTTCTTCTTTCTTTTTAAAAAATTATGGTAAAATTATACAACATAAAATTTACTATCTTAACCATTTTTAAGTGTACAGTTCAGTAGTGTTAAGGATATTCACATTATTGTGCAATCTCCAGAACTCTTTTTATCTTGCAAAATTGAAACTCTATACCCCTAAGCAACAATGCCCCATTCCCCACTCCCCCAGCCCCTGGCAACCACCGTTCTACTTTCTGTGTCTATGAATCTGACTGTTCTACGTGCATAATGTAAGTGGAACCAGAGAATGTTTGTCTTTTTGTGACTGATTTAATGTCCTTAAAGTTCATTTATATTGTAGCATGTGTCAGAATTTCCTTCTTTCTAAAGGATGAATAATATTCCATTGCATGTGTGTACTACATTTGTTTAGCCATTCATATGCCGATGGATGCTTGTGTTGCTTCAACCTTAAGTTATTGAGACTCATGCTGCCGTGAATATGGGTGATCAATTTCTCCTTATAGATCTATCCTTATTTTCTATTTCTTCTTCTGTCAATGTTGGTAATTTGTGTCTTTCTAGGAATGTGTCCATTTCATCTAAGTTGTCTAAATTTGGGGCATAAAGTCATTCATAATAATCCCATATAATCCTTTTAGTTTCCATAGGATTGGTAATAACGTTTATTCTGTCATTCCTGATTTTTGGCAGTTTGTATCTTCTCTTTTATTTTCCTTGTCAGACTTGCTAAGAATCTGTCAATTTTGTTAATATTTTCAAAGAACCAACATTTGGTTTTACCTATTGTCTTTATAGGACAGGGGAGGTATTTACTGTATTGATTTCTGCTCTAATATTTTTTATTCCCCTCCTTCAGCCTATAGATTCTTAAGGAGAAAATTTAGATTATTGATTGTAGATCTTTCTTCTTTTCTGATATACGTACTTACAGTTAAAAATTTCCTTCTAAGTGTTTACTTAATGTATTCTATAAATTTTGATATGCTGTGCTTGTATCTTTATTTAGTTCAAAATATATTTTGTAATTTCTTTCTTGACCACTGGATTATTTACAAGTGTGTTGTGTAATTTTTAAATATTTGAGGTTTACCCAGAATTTTTACTGTTGTGGATCCCTAATTTAATTCTGTTTAGTCAGAAATAAATTTTAGATGATTTCAATCTTTTAAAATGTATTGAGATTTGTTTTGTTTTTTGACTCACTATAGAATCTATCCCAGAAGATGTTACATATTCTCTTGAAAAGGGTATGTATTCTACATTTATTGGTTTGTTTGTTCTATAAAAGTTAAGCCAAGTTGATTGATAGTGTTGTTCAGTTCTCTTATATCTTACCTAGCTGTTCTATCAATTATTGAGTGAGGTATTGAAATCTCCAACTATTATTGTTGAATTGCATCTTTCTCCTTTTAATTCTGTCGGATTTTGTTTTAAGTATTTTTGAGGATCTAATTATTTGGTGTATATAGATTCATAATTGTTATATCTTCCTGATGTATAAACCCTTTTATCATTATGACATGTTCTTTTTGTTTCTGGTGATATTTATTATTTTAAACATTATTTTGTCTGATATTAAACTAGCCATTCAAACCTTCTTATGGTTCATGTTTGCATGGTATGTCTTTTTCTATCCTTTTCTTTTAACCTATTTGTGCCTTTGAGTCGAGGGCAGATCTCCTATAGACAGCAGGGCTCTTGCTTTTTCATCTAGTCCGACGATCTCTGCCTTTTGAGTGGGGTGTTGAGTCCAATCACATTTAATGTAAGTATTGATAATGTTTGGATTTGCATCTGCCATTATGCTATGTGCTTTCTATTTGTCTCATGTATTTTCTCTATTTCTGATTTACTGCTCCTTTTGTGTTAAATAACTGTTTTTTAGTGTGTTATTTCAATTTCTTTGGCTTTTTTTACTATATAATGTTTAGGTATTTTCTTAGCGATGTATTAGGAATTGCAATATGCATTTTGACTTATTGCAGTCTGCTTCAGAATAATACTAATGCAAGTCTGATAAAATATGGAAAAGTTGCTCTAATGTGTTTCCTTTGTTCCCCCTTTAGTGCTATCATGTTGTACATATTATGTCTATATATTAACTCTATAATGTGTTTTTTTTTTTTTTTGAGACAGAGTCCCACTTTGTTGCCTGGGCTAGAGTGAGTGCCGTGGCGTCAGCCTAGCTCACAGCAACCTCAGACTCCTGGGCTCAAGCGATCCTACTGCCTCAGCCTCCCAAGTAGCTGGGACTACAGTCATGCGCCACCATGCCTGGCTAATTTTTTTTTCTATATATTTTTAGCTGTCCAATTAATTTCTTTCTATTTTTGGTAGAGATGGTGTCTCGCTCTTGCTCAGGCTGGTCTCGAACTCCTGAGCTCAAACAATCTGCCTGCCTCGGCCTCCCAGAGAGCTAGGATTACAGGCGTGAGCCACTGCGCCCGGCCTATAATGTGTTTTAAGTATCGCTTCAATCTTATGTCTTTTAAAGAAATTGAAAAAAATGCGAAAAATATATTTCTAGAGACTTTTACATTTTCCCACATATTTACCATTTGTGACACTCTTCATTTATCTTTTTGGATTAGAGTTACTGTTGTCACTTCCTTTCTGCTTGATAGATCTTTTTGGTATTTTTGTAAGGCAAGTCTGCTGCTAAGGAATTCTTTCATTCTTTATTTCTGGTGCATGTTTATTTTGCATTCATTTTTGAAGGATAATTTTGCTTAATATAGAATTCTAAGTTTGCATTTGCTTCTTTCAGCCCTTTGAATATGCATTCTACTTCTTTCTGGACTCCATTCTTTCTGATGAGAACTCAGATGTTAATAGGATTTTTGTTCCCCTGAATTGTTTTTCTCTGGATGTTTTTGAGATTTTCCCTTTGCATTTATTTTTTTAACAAGATAATTCTGATGTATCTGAGAAGAATCTTTTTGTATTTGTCCTATTTGAGCTTATTGGATCTGTACATTAATATAGTTTCAATAAATTTGAAAAAATTTTGGCCATTAATTCTTCCAAAGTTTTCTTCCACTTCACTGCCTTCTGAGACTCCCATTATACATATGTTGGTATATTTGATGTTATTCCAACAGGTCTCTAAGAATTTTCCATTTCTCTTTAAGCTTTTTTCTTCCTGTTTTTCAGATTGGGTAATTTTTACTGCTCTATTTTCAAGTTTCGGGTTTTTGCTCCTGCCATTTCTGCTATTGAGCCCCTCTAGTGAACCTTTCATTTCAGTAATTATACTTTTTAACTTCATAATATCCATTTGTTTTAAATAATTATTTCTTCATTGAGATTCTCTTTTTGTTGAGCCATTGTTGTCATAATCTGCTATAATTATTTAAAATTGTTTCTTTCAGTTTTTTCAACATATTTATGTAGCTGTTTCAAAATTTTTGTCTTCTAAATCTGTCTGGGGACACTCAGAGATAGTTTCCATAGACTCCTTTTCTCCCCTGAGTATGGTCACCCTTTTGGTTTCATTACATGTCTAATAATTTTGTGTTGAATACTGAACATCTTAGATGATACTGTAGCCACTTTGGATTGTGTTTTTAAATTTAGTAACTTGCCTAGACTAAATCAATAAAGTCTTTCTTTCTCACATAATGTGGCATCTGATGATTTTGCTCAATTTTTCCCTTTGTTTTTATTTTTAAGCTTGGTTGCCCAGGGATTGCCCCTGCATCTGCAAAGCTTAGAGTTCAGGCAAAGATTAGTCAGGCATTGTGCTCAGATACCTGAAGCCAGTGAGGCTTTCATTCTTTGCTGATGAACCTGTGTATTGCCTGGAGTACATTCAAAACTCAGGATGTTTTCAAGCCAGCCCCAGCTTTTATCTTCTCGGTTCTCCTATGACTCTCCTGTGCATGCGTGCAGGTTCCATTGGCCAGAGATGTATGAGTGGCCTGTCCTCAATCTTATCTCTGCTGTACATGAGCATGGCCTCCAGTCAACCCAGGATATATGGAGAGGTTATCAAGCCCCTATAGCTATCTCATATCTATATATCCCTGTTAAATCCTTGAAGCTTGCCAGTCTATTGCTTACCCAAAATAGGGCCATAATCTCAGACTAGTAGAACTGCTGACTCTCCCTATCTGCTTCTCACCAAGATTGCCACTTTAACCAACAATGCTCCAAATCGAGGAGACCCTTCCGGCAGCAGTAGTGAGGCTGCTGGTCTTCATGACCTGGTCCACCTGGTTGCACCACCAGCACAGAACTGGCAGTCAGGGAGGGGATGGGACAGCCCAGGCAACCACACCACAGACTCATGCTGTTCTTACCCTAAGTTCAGGAACTTCCATCAATTTGTGGTATGGTTTTGGTAATTTTCAGAGCACTAAAACTGTGTTTGAAGTTTTGACTTGCTTTTTGGAGACAGGATTTGTCAACCTTCTCATTCCATCATCCTGTAAGTTGAAATTCTAAAATCATAATCTTGATTGAAATAATTAAGATACAAATAATATAATTCCATTTATATCTAGTTCTACATGCAGGCAAAACTAAACTATATGGTTTAGCACTAAGTGTGTAAATGACAATACTATTTTAAAAAGCAAGTAAATGATTATCACCTAAGTGAAGATAGTGGTTACTTCTAGGATAAGGAGGGGTTATAGTTAAAAAAGGATACATGAAGTACAAGGATAGTTTATGGGAGGCCAGTACTATTCTATTTCTTGTCTTGGGTCTAATGTTAACAAATGTTCACATTAGAACAATGTCTTAAACAGTATATATAGTTTTATGTATGTATCTGAATGATATATATTACAATAAAAACTGGTATAAAACATACCATTAATTTGTTAATTTTCTACATAAATATTTATTGAGCAACTTCAGAATAAAAGGCACAATTTTAGATGCTGAGTATATATAGTAATAAAAAGAGTGAGAAGGCTTCTATTCTCATGGAGCTTAAAGATTAATGGAGAAACAGACAAAAAGTAAACCGAAAAAAAAGGTAGGCTGGGCACAGTGGCTCACACCTGTACTCCCAGCACATTAGGAGGCTGAGGCAGGAGGATCACTTGAGCCCAGAAGTTTGAGGCTGCAGAGAGCTACGATCGCATCACTGCACTCCAGGCTGGGCTACAGAGCAAGACTCTGTCTTCAAAAAAAAAAAAAAAAACAAGCAGTAATTTCAGATTGCAATCAAGAATATGAAAAACCAAGTGGCAGTGACAGAAAGGTGTTGGGTGTGAGGACCTTGAGTTTGATTGGTCAGAGCAGGTCTCACCGAGGAGATGAGATGTGAGCTGAAAACTGAAGAGTGAGAAGGAGTCATCCATATCAAGATTTGTGGCAAGTGCATCCCAGGAAAAGCAAATAACAGGTTCACAGCCCAAAAAAGTCTAGAGAAGAAGACAGTGACTGGCAGAAGACTTGTGAGCCAACATCCAACATCTGAAAGATTTGCACGGGATGAACAGGAGAATGTGCAGCCGGGAGGAGCGGGGAGAGCCACAGGGGCTGAAGTCTCCTCAAGGAAAGGCAGGATTTGCAGCCACTGCAACTTCTCAAGAGGCTACCTAAGGAGTTAGCACAGCCTCTGTCACTGAAAGTGACTGTCACTCTCAATAAGGTTAGCGAACACTTGTTGTGTGGGCCATTCCCCTTTCCTTGGGCAACAGCCCTCAATTTTCCTTGAGGGGAATTAGTTCTCCCTGATTATGAGAACCTTGACTTAAACAATGACTCTGTCCAAAGGGTGGTCACATCATGACCCAAGTTTAACCGAATGGACTCTCTCCCCCAGGACCCACTTCTCTGCCATGGTACCAGGGTAGGGTCGGGGAGACGAGTGCAAAGTTGATTCCCCCTAGCGGTTGTTTCAGCGGGAGCCTTGTAATTTCCATGTAGAAGGGGTGGGGTGGCAGTCTGGTTGGGGGCAGGATTTGGGGGACCACTTTACACCATCTTTATATAGCATTTTGCATAAGGGTAAGAAACCTCAACTTCCCACACAAAAAATTGGGGTGGGATGGGGGAGTTTAAAACTCCCCCAGATATCCTCAAATACCCCTTTGGAGTCACCACTGGGTCACATTACCTATCAGCACCTATCAGGAAGCTCTCCAGATCTACATGGTTCCTGAACATTCCTAGCCTGGTTCTTCAGCTCTCTTTTTATTTCAGGAGCGACACTTCCAACAACATAAATACCCTCTTCTGTTTAATTTGTCCAGAGTTGGTTTGTTTCTGTCACTTGTAGCACAGCAGACTGACGGGGATGGGGGGACCTGGGCACTAGATGAGATGAAGGAATTTTTAAAGCCTCTTTCAATGCTGTGGTACTAAGATAAGCACAAATATAATTAGGCCTCTCTCATAGGAATCAATATTTATAGATGTTCGGGAAAGACAATACTCAACTCAGTATCTTAAACAGACATGTTGGTTCTAGACACTTGAGAACAATGGAATAAAGTATAATTTGCAGCCCTGGGGATGTAGTTCCAGAAACGAGCTCAAAGTACACTTACTAGTGATATTCGGAAAACCTTAAAAGGGGATTCTGCCAGAATATCATCATCTATAAGGCTGATGTCAACACATAATAAAACAATAGAATGAATTGGAGGAGGGGTAGAATTGTAACATGAAGAAGACCATGAACTCATAAACACCATTCAGCACCAGGGACAAATGGGGCTACAGGAAACCTGAAGAATTCTTTAGAAAAATCTCAAGTAAGTCTCTCACCAGAAAATAATCATGCTTCATATTTGATTCTTACTGGTATTTTTAGCATATCCCATGAAGTCTTATAAAATCTGCTTGCCCTGGTTTGAATTTCAGCATAGTTACAGTGTTGAAAACCTGGTGGGGGGGGAACCCATCCAGGGGTTCTTTCCTTGATTTGGGGGGAGGGTTTTGGAGGAAAGTATAGTATAGTTCTACTGAATTTGGTATGGGGGAAAAAAGTTTCTATTGATTCATAATCAACATTTTTAATGAAAATTTTTTCTGAAAAGTAATCTCTCTGGACTGCTCTCTGCAGCTGGGAACAGTGTTTCCTGCTAGGCAGAAAGCACTCTCTTTCCTCGAACAGTGAAACTGACCTCTCAGCTTTAGAGCTTCTAATGGCAAATTAAATCTACCTCGCCAAGAAAAGAAAATTATGAAAAAATAACTTCTATAATGCGGGAAATAATTGGAGTATTGATCTTTATGAATTTCCTGATTTCTTTACCTTATAATGGTTTTCCTTAATGGCAACACTGGCATTAAGAAAACAAAGCACATTTGATGGAAATTCGTTGTCTTCCCCTTTTTAAATTATTTAGTAACGTCGGGCAGCTAAGAAATTGTTTCTGCTCCGATAAAACCCCCATGCTAATTGTGGCCAGCAAATTAGTAATTATAACAGATTATACAACGCAGGAAAGGGCTAAACTAATGTTAGGGAGTAAAGAGTGCAATTAGATGTCTCAGCCTTACGTGTGTTCACTCTGAATCTGTGTGAAGAATGAAGAAAAAAGCTCTGAACCAAAATTAAAGGGGACTAGTTTTCTGATTGTGTCCTGGGGGATTTGGATAAAGCTGAAGCAATTTGAAGAATACCCTCAGGTTGTACTCAGCAGAATTCCTGACCTCTGCCACAGTCGATCTATCATAAGCCTTTATCAGGAGGAGATGCCAAATCACAAGCCATTTGGTGGCACATAATTGCTTCGACATTGACAGCAGAGGGGTATATATCAGCTCCTCTGTTAAGAAGGGAGTTGAGTGTTTTAAATGGAAGAAGACTGAATACAAAGGCAAATTTAAATAAACATTAAAGGGAAGTCAAACCAACACAAAACTGAAATGGATACCAAAATAAAATGAAAGCTTAAATATAGATTGAAGAAAACATTTAATAATGTATGGTTTCTAATTACACCCTTTCTGGTCTATTAGGAATATTGAAGAATCAGGAGTTTGAAAAAGAAAGAAAGAAAAAAAAAGAATCATATAACTTAGAACAGTTTATGAAGGCATGGGACTGATTTCAGATGGTCCGTGAAGTATTGTGGTTGGTTTTGTGAACCGCACGGAGGGGAGGGTCTGCTCAGTCTCACTTCTTTTGCTTACATGGAAAGCAGTGTCTCAGGGCTATAGTCTGTCTTCAGCTTCTCTTCAACTTCCAAACCTCCCTTTCAAAAAAGGGAAAAAAATATAGGCCACAGGCTCTGAGCCTTTGGAAACAATACCATCTAGCTTGAATTTAATTGCATTATGTTGTTTTTATTTTATTTATTTTTGTGGTTACTTTTATTTATGACAAGCGAATTGGTTTCTACTTGTGATGAGTCTATAAACTTTTTTCTTTATTCACTTTTTTAAAAGCTGAGTCAACTTAAAAACAAACATCAGATACCTAAGAGTACTGAGAGAAAAAACAAACAGAAAAACCAGTCCTGGGTCCAACAGGGTTGGACAAAAATCTCGTAAGGGACTCCGAAATAGTTTTAGTTAAGAAAACATCAGTTTAAAGTCATAGACTGTCAGAGCTAGAAGAGACGAGGGGCTGGCAAGCCAAATCCCCTCATTTTATACATGAGGAAACCGAGGCCCAGAGACAGGGCAGGAGTCGCCTGGGTCCCATAGCTATTAACAGCAGAGACAAGCTTTAATCTAAGCCGGCCGCCTCCTTCTCTATTGGTTTTACAATTATTTAACTTGTCGGCGTCACAAAGGCTATATGTGTTGAAATTGGCTAAGTGCGTCGGTTCTAAAACAAGCCAAAGAAAGAAGGCAGGACACAAAGGAATTTATATTCTTTAATGATAAAACTTGCACAACTTGCAAAACCATAGTGACATCTAGTGGTATTCTTTGATAATGCAACTCTTGATACAATCCTCAATTTAAGCAGGCTTGTCATTACAAAGGAGACATTATTTCGTAGACTATCCCTCGGTTTGAGTTTGCCTGTTTCCATATAATTAGATTTTTTTTTAAACATGGGAATACCATATAAGTGAAGTGATGTCTGCCTTAGTGGATCGTATCAAGAGGCACATAAAGAAGGTTTGTCCCATCATGGGTGCTGTTAACTTTGGTCACCTGGTTATGTTGGTATCTGCCAAGTTTATCTCCTGTAGGGTTTACTCTTCTTCCCTTTCTAAATAACAAATGACTTCAGAAGCAATATTTTGAGGTTATGGAGATCTTTTTCTGTTCCAAACTTTCATCTACTAGTTTTAGAATCCATGGATAATTCTTACCTAGATCAATTTTTACTATAATGGTTGCACAATGGTAATTTTCCAATTCTATCATTCCTTTCTACAGTTTTGTTAGTTAGCATTTTACTGAATTAAGGGCTTTCCCTATTTGCTTACTTATGTTTGTATTTATTTATTAGTATAGACTCATGAATTCTTACATAATCTATATTCTATGAATCCAGAATTTATGAGTCTGTTATGTAAGAATTCATGAGTATATTCATGTATAGATTATATATTAGACAAATTATAGATTATATATTCAGGTATAGATTATAGATTATGCCTAAATCTATGTTATTGCTATTTATTTCTTTTCAAAAATATAAATGTCATGAAAGTAAAAAAAGCATAAGGAATTGTTGCAGATTAAGGAGACCAAAGAGACATAATAATTTAATGTAATGCATAATCCTGAATTAGAGTCTGCAAGGAATCTCGGGTGTAAACAACTATAAATATAGGACATTAGTTGGATAATGGGTGAAAGTTGAATAATACTGTGAAGTAGATACTGTAGATGAAATAGTAATACTGTGTCAGCATTAAAAATTTTCTGTTTTGATCATTTTACTGTGGTTATGTAAGAAAATGTCCTTGTCTTAGGAAATACACACTGAAATATTTAGGGGCAAAAGGGCATGATGTCTGCAGTTTATTTTCAAGTGGTTCAAAAATATTAGTGTATGTGCATGTGTATGTGTTGGAAAAGAGAATGATAAGCAAATGTGGCAGAGTGCTAACAACTGGTTAATCTGGATGAAGGGTACATAGAAGTTCTAACAACTTTTCTGTATGTTTTGTGTATGTGTAAAATTAAAAATAAAAGGTAGCAAAGTGGTAAAATAAGATTTTTATTTGTTAAAAACCAGATAAAAAAGAGCAAAATAAACAAGTAAACTTGTACCTAGAGGCTAGAGAATTGCAAAGTCTCAGCTATTAAGTTTCTTCCCACTGCTACATACAGTTTGAGATAAAGCCCTGCTCTTTTCATTAGCAAATTATCTTGATAGTCAAGGAAATCTATTATAAATTGCTAGTTTAAATTCCCCAGATATCTGAAAAATTCCCCAAACAGACAAATATTTTTTATAAAAGCTCACACAATGTCATCTCGTACAAAAGACTGGCTATTCATGTTGCATCCTCATATTGAACCCAACAAACCAGCAGGCTTAATTTGGACTAGAGGAAGCTGGTGATGAACAAACGAACAAAAATTGCTCTGAAATATCATTCTCTCCGTCTTAAAAGGAAAAGAAACTGGAGTTCTGGTGAGGGTGCAGTTGGGAAAGTGACACTGGGTCTGGGGGAAAGTTGATACAAAAAGGAATGCATTGGTCACCTGATTGACAAGTGATGTATGTTATAGCCCCTTAGGTTGTTGATCTCCCTTATAACAGGCCTGCTGTATTAATAGACACTACATAAGCGTTGGGGAAAAAAAATGAAATGGAGCAAAACTCAGTAGCAAGTGCAGGGTGGATGACATAGAGCCCTCCCAGACACATGACGTCCAGGGTGGTAGGGGGTTGGTGCTCCTCAGACCACATGATTGGGACTCAAAGCCTCTTCCTTGCTTTCTGGGGTTGCCCTGCCCAGCACCGCCCCACTCTGCAGGTCTGGAACTCTTTCGCCTTTGTGCTCTGTGTTCCTTGCTCTCTCTTCTAGGGAGTAAACATTGTACAGAGGAAAAAGCAAAAATAAAAAATATCTCAGGCTTTGGAATTAAATAATTGTGGGTTAGAATTGCAGTTCTGGAAATTAGTAACAGTGTGGCCTGTGCGGTTAACTTATTTAACCATTTCAAACTTCAGTTTTCTCACCTGTGGGATTAGGGTTATTCTGAGTGAATATTTGAGACCTGGCCCTGTAAATGATGACTGTACTCTAGGCCCTGGGCAAAGCACTGTGGATAATGGGTTATGTTGAGTCCCTGAAGCATCCTCATCCCTTACCTGCACTGCCACAGCCTCTTCCCTGGTCTCTGGCATTCCCTCTTGTCCACCTTCCTGCTCATTTTCTGCCCAACAGCAGCATGAATTTCCTAAAAGGCAAATCTTCAGAACAAAGTCCACACGTGCTAATGCTGTGCCCACAGTCCGCCCATGACCTTGCAGTCATACCTCCTAGCCTCCTCTCCTGTCATGCCCTAACGTCCTCCACCCTCTGACCTCAAGTACTGCCCAGAAGACTTCTGCAATGGTGGATGTACCTATAAAGTCCAATGTGTTCATCACTAGCCACGTGTGGCTATGGAGCACTCAAAGTGTAGCCAAAGTGACTAAAGAATGGAATTTTTAATTTTTAAACTTTTATTTAAATGTAAATGGCGGGAAGAGGAAGAGCAAACGAGACCAGATGAGGAAGAGGAGATGAGACTGGAAGAGGAGACGAGATTGGACTAGGAAGAGGAGACGAGACCAGATGAGGAAAAGGAGACCAGAGCAGATGCGGAAGAGGAGACCAGACCGGAACAGGAGACAAGACCGGAAGAAGAGACCAAACCGGAAGAGGAGACGAGACCGGACAAGGAAGAAGAAGTGAGACCAGATGAGGAAAAGGAGACCAGAGCAGATGCGGAAGAGGAGACCAGACCGGAACAGGAGACAAGACCGGAAGAGGAGACCAAACCGGAAGAGGAGACGAGACCGGACGAGGAAGAGGAGGCGAGACTGGGAGAGGAGACAATACCAGACAAGGAAGAGGAGACGAGACCAGACGAGGAAGAGGAGGCGAGACCGGAAGAGAAGACGAGACCGGACAAGGAAGAGGAGGCGAGACCAGATGAGGAAAAGGAGACCAGAGCAGATGCGGAAGAGGAGACCAGACCGGAACAGGAGACAAGACCGGAAGAGGAGACGAGACCGGACGAGGAAGAGCAGGCGAGATCGGAAGAGGAGACCGGACTGGATGACGAAGAGAAGACGAGACCCGACGCGGAAGAGGAGACCAGACCGGAACAGG
>CAUYSK010034761.1:0-13366 GCA_963575035.1 Avahi laniger
CATCCTGAGGCCACCTAGGGGCTGCCAGCATCAGTCAATTCTGCAACATAAAAAAAAAAATTATTGCTTTGAAGATACAATGGATTTTAGGAGTTGTATGCTAGGAAATGTGGATGAAGACCAAATATTTGTATTTTACAATATCACGGAAAACAACTAACCTCCAGATGAAACCAACAAAATGGGAGGCAGAGTGGACAGACACTGGCCTGTCAGTGGCTCACCTGAAACTCACATCGCCTCTGGGCTTTTGAGGTAGGTGAGCCACGACTTCCCTTTCTGGTTGAAGCCAGTAGAAGTTCAGCTCCCCACTCCTTGAGACTAAGTCTTTATTTTATTTTATTTTATTTTATTTTTGAGACAGAGTCTGGCTCTGTTGCCCTGGCTAGAGTGCCATGACATCAGCCTAGCTCATAGCAACCTCAAACTCCTGGGCTCAAGCAATCCTCCTGCCTCAGCCTCCCAAGTAGCTGGGACTACAGGCATGTGCCACCATGCTCGGCTAATTTTTTCTATATATATATTTTTAGTTGTCTAGATAATTTCTTTCTATTTTTAGTAGAGACGGGGTCTCACTGTCGCTCAGGCTGGTCTCGAACTCCTGTCCGTGAGCGATCCACCCACCTCGGCCTCCCAGAGTGCTAGGATTACAGGCGTGAGCCACCGCGCCCGGCCCTTGAGACTAAGTCTTGACTAACTAGTGAGGCTGGATCCATGGAAACACACTGTCCACACAAACAGGATTCTCTGTTTCCTTCTGCGTTGGTTTTACCCTCAGACAGGCTCTGCCTTCATAGTGACAAGACAACTTCCCAAAGCCCAAATTCAGCTTAGCAAACCCTGTGGAAAGAAAGCATATCTTTATATCAGTCAGGTGTTTGCTGCAACGATGCCGTGTAACAGGCTACTCTGGAAATCTCAATTGCTTACAGTAGCAAGTATTCCTCTCATCCTCCTGGGGCTAGAGGTTAGTTGGGGGTTCGGCTGGACCCCTGTCCTCAGGGTGGGCTCAGTTTGGTCCACATTCTCCACCCTGGGACTGCAGATGAACGGGCCATCGTCCACGGGGCATGTCTTCCCCAAGGTCAACGTCAGGAGCTCAAGAGTGGCCGGACGAAACGTGAGATGCTTCTTTAAGGTCTAGCTTGGAACTGGCACATCTTTGCTTCTTCTTACATTCCACTGACCAAAGCAAGCTCGGCACGGATGGGGTGAGGAAGGATACTCGCCCACAGCGAGCCATGGCAGGGGAAGGGAGGGAAGGAGGGATCATCAACAAATAACTTGAGCAAACATGTCTTACTCAGCAGGGCCTCAAAGATCTTGAAACTGACTCACTGGCCTGGCTTGGGGTCATTGCCCTTGCCACTGTGTCCTGAGGGGGTAGGAGTGGAGGTGCAGCTATGGGTGCCCCCATAAGCGGGGAGTTATTTCCCAAAGGGAAGTCAACATGCTGTTACCACAATAAGGGTCAATGTATTCTGCATGAGCAATAAATAAAAAAATAGACCATCTAAACCAACACTCAGCAAACTGCAACATGCAAAGAAATCATCTGGGAATTTTATTAAAATGCTGATTCGGTAGGTCCAGGGTGGGGCCTGCGATTCCGTATTTGTGGAAGGTCCCAGATGCTGGGAAGGACCAGTAGCAACGATCAGGATAGAAACTGGGGGAGTCTCTCAACCTCCCTATATTCTCATCAGTAGAATGACAGTTCCGTCTGCCGTGCAGGCTTTCCTGGGCTTCAGAGATGGCACCCTCAGGGGGATAAGGTGGTGCGATATCTGTGCTATTACTCACCTCCCGCCTGCCTTTGCACCTCACAATCTGGCCAGCAGGGAGACAGGAAGAAAATATCACAATGCGAATGCGGCTTCCTATGAACTGCCCTAAACTACTGCCTGCAATAATGTCGGTGTAATCCATAAGATTCAATTATGGTTATCAGGCAATTAGGCACACCACAGAGAGGTTATTGCACAATTAATGCTCAGCCCCCACCCGCGGCTTCTGAGCCTGGCGCAGATATCAAGACTCACCCACCCCACCTCTGGAAAGGAGCAGGGGACACAGAGGGAGGCTGCCCTCCCCTCGGCCTCGGAGGAGAATGTTCTCAGGAGCAGATCCTGGCATGGTGTGGGGATAGGGTGTAGCCTGAAGGGCCCGAGTCAGTGTACCAGGGAGCCTCAGACCTGCCACTGTGCTTGAGTAGTTGGGCTTTAGGCTCCAGAACAGGGTTCAAATCCTGCCTGGACTACTTACTGGCATTAAGCACTAAGCATTAAGCACTCATCTAACATTTTTAAAGCCTCAATCTCCTTGTATTTTAAAGAAGGAAACTGATAGTAACTACCTCCCAGGGCTGTTATAAAAACTGGATGAGAGAGATTGCATATTGCTGAGATGGGTCCTGCCATGCTGTGTTCATTATTTCCCTATCAAGCCTCAATGTCCTCATCTATAAAATGGGTATCATCAGTCCCACTTTGCCCAGGCTTGGAGACCCAGTCTGTAAGTCAGATAAGACAACACGTGTGAACCGGGAGCTTGGAACACTTTGTTAACACACCATCTTCTTAGCGACCATGTGCCTGGCTGTCTGCTCAACCCTCCAGGGTGGGACGTTGTACAAGTGCCCAGGTCTCTGCCTTCAGGAGGCTATGGCACAACAGGGCGATGGCTGATCACCCCACTCAAGGGCTGAAGCGCTCATGGTTTGGGTGGGTAGAATCAGAAGAATCATTTCTTCAGCCACGATCTGTGACATTCAAATGAGCCTTAATTGACACAGAAGAAAAAACAGTCAAAGAAGCTGTTGAAATAGTTCAGGTAGAACTCAGATGATAGCGCAGACAGAAGCAAGGGGAAGAAGAAGCTGGCTTCAGGGAGAGTGGTTAGGCCTTAGGCCTTTGTGAGAAACACTGCAGACTTCTCATCCCATCCTTACGTGTCCCAGCTGCCAAAACACACAATCACATGGGTGTGCACGTGCACAAGCACACACGGACACACAGAGACACAAGCACAGGCACAGACACACATATGGACATGTGCGTGCGTGTGCTCACAGACAAGCGCAAGTAGACACGCACACAGGCACGTGCAGTGTGCACTCACAAGCAGCCACACACACAGATATGCAGACAGACATACAGACCAGCACACACGTGCACACAGATGCAGATGCGTGCACGCTCTCTCAGTGACACCTCAGCATGGCAGTCCCCAATCCCTGGTCCTCGGAGCCTACCAGTCCATGGCCTATTATGAACCGGGCCGCACAGCAGTAGGTGAGCAGCGGGAGAGCCAGCGAAGCTTCATCTATATTTGCAGCCGCTCCCCATCACTCGCATCGCGGCCTGAGCTCCGCCTCCTGTCAGATCAGCAGTGGCATTAGATTCTCATAGGAGTTGCGAACGCCATGCGGGGGATCTAGGTTGCACGCTCCTTACAAGAATCTAATGCCTGATGATCTGAGGTGGAGCTGAGGCGGTGATGCTGGCGCTGGGGAGTGGCTGCAAATACAGACTATCATTAGCAGAGAGGTTGCATTATGGTGAATTGTATATTATTCCATTATATGTTACAGTGTAATAATAATAGAAGTAAAGTGCACAATCAATGTAATGCACTTGAATCATCCCGAAACCATCCCCTCCCCCAGTTCGTGGAAAAATTGTCTCCCATGAAACTGATCCCTGGTGCCAAAAAGGTTGGGGACCGCTGCCTTAGTGTACGCTGGCCTCTCAGAAATTGGCACTGACCATTTTCCCACGGCCCTTTCCAGCTAAGCCCGTGATTCCAAACCTGTCCGCAAGAGGGTGGTCGGGAGCCGGCATTCAGAGGTCCCCGGCCGGCTGACACGGAGCAGGGAGCTTGGACGTTATGGGGACCCCGCGTTCTCTTTGTAACTCGGAAAGCTGAGGCCCAGAGTGCGGAGGGGACTCGCTGGAGCTCACGGCCAGTCCTTACGGGGATTATGGTCAGAAACGGGGCATGGGGGAACCTGTCACTGTCACCATCCTCTTTAGAAAGGGAGGGGCGGGGAACTAAGGGCATGGAAGGTACGTTCTCCTCGGTCTCGTGGGACGCTGTCGCTAGCTGTCGCTGGCTCTGCGACCCTGAGTAAGCTACTTGGCTTCCCTGTTCCCCAGTTTTCTGTCAGTGGGAAGCTGCTCTCCCCGACCCCGGCTTCCCCAGCCCCTCTGGAGGACCTGCCGGGGTCCATACGCGTCTTGGATCTCCGCCCTTCTCCCCACCCCGGCCTCATCTCAGCTGTCCCCTCCCGAGAGGGGCCTCCCTGGGCCCCCTCTTTCACGACGCCGGCCCCATCACTGTCTTGTTTGCATCGACGCTCGCTGCTCCACACCGCCACATTTATTGATTTGTTTACACATTTACTTTGTCTCCTCCAGGAGAATGTGAGCTTCACGAGAACAGGGGCGTGAGGGGGTCCCGTTCGCCCCGGACTCCAGCGCCGGGGACCAGGCGGTCGCTCCGGGGCTCCGTGACAGGCGGCCTCAGCGGCGTGCTGGTGCTGCCCTCTCGTGGCCCCGGGTCCCCATCGCCCCTGCTCGCCTCCCGCCCACGTGTCCCCGGACCCCCAAGCACATCTCTGTGAGACTCTGGAGTGCAGGCGGAAGGACCTGTCTCCCGGGGTTCGTCCCACCTGATTTCAGATGAGTGAGGGGCCCTCTCTGGCACCTGGTGTTTGAATGGCCAGTCTCACCATAAAGAAGAGTTTAGTGTCAGCTGTGGGCTCTGTCCTGGAAATGACATCCTCAGGGGCAGAAATCCCAGGTGGCTGCCTCCACAATATCTAATAGAGACAGCAAAATGAGTCAGCCTGACTGTCCCATTTTATAGGTGAGGTCACTGACGTCAACCCAGGACAGAGGGTACCATTCATTGCCTGGCCTAAGACAATCCTAGAGTAACCTCACTCATTCTCCCACCCACCAAGAAGCACAGGGCAGTCGCATTTTATGCGAAGCATGCGTTCCTGAACACTTTGCATAATGCAAAACGTGCATAATTCCTGACTAATTTTGCCGTAGAAATGAATGCAAAGTAGAAAGGATGTGTTGCATAAATCTACCCCGATTGTGGCATCTTTTTGCTTTAATGTTGCTTTTTATTTTCCCGGCATTATCGCTAATATTTCACAACGCGCTCTCTGCTAAATTAACAGCGCAGCATTTCCTGCCCGTGGTTTGGCCTTCTTCATAATGTCTTATCACCTCTCACTTCCTTCCCAATGGTATTGATTTTCAGGTGCGTTTCGCAGCAGCACCACTTAAAGAACACTTGGATGACATTGTTACAGGATACGGACAAAAGATTTAAGTTATAATAACTGTGACTGTTGAGAACACAGCACACTCGTCACCAGAATTTCCTGCAGAAATTAGAAATTCGAATTCCTGTGAACAACAGCGCCCGCGTATAGAAGGCAGGCATTTTCTATTTGATAACCAAAGCGATGCTGCCATGTGGCAGGTTTACAGCTCCCAGTTAACAACTCACTTAGTTCCTCCAACTCCAGGGAATTGCAAATCTTGCCTTTTCTTTTTCACTGAGGGGCTTTGCCTTATTTCCAACTTAAGTGCATAAACATGTATTAGCATTTTTATGTTGCACCTTGCCACAGTCACGTGGTTTAGAGTCTCATAAACCGTGACCTCTCCCTGAATGGTCTTCCTTGCTGTGTCCTTAATCCCAGAAGGCCCCAACCAGCCATCACAGAGGGCTTCAGAAATTCCAGCCACACACCTCATACTTACGCCCAGGCCCTTTTGGAGGCAGCATCAGCAGAGCGCCCCTTCCCATCTGGCTGGCCCCACCCCCTCCTCAAGGTCAGCTTCTCTTGCAGCCTGGAGAGGGGGCTACCCCCTCCCCAGCATGGAGCCAGAAGACGCTTTAGATCCGTGTTGGGCAGCGGGTAGAAAGGAGAGGTAGGACGAGGGAAGGGAGGAGATCGAGTCTCAATTTCAAGCATTTATAAGATCATTATCAGACTTTCCACATTGCCAAGAACGACTTGCCAGCACAACTCCTGTGAATCGTCTCCTTGACCTTCCTCTGCCCAGAACTGCTTCCCGAAAGGCTCCAGAGGAGGAAGGGCCAGGCTCTAAGAAGGAGGATGGGGCGGGGTGGCCAGCCAGGACCCTCTGAACCCACTGGGATTCCTACCCTCATTCCATTTCCACGTGATCTGGAGCAAGCCCCTGTCCTTCACCTCTCTGGGCCTCAGTTTCCACCTCTGCAGAATGGGGATAACTGTCACCTACTTGCCGGGATTGCTGCCAGAATGAAACACAATCCTCATATGATAGCACCTAACACCGAGTAAGTGCTCCTAGTCAGCTCTTACTGCACTCAGAAAGGCAACTGAATGGGGCACATATCTACTAGGAGCCTGAGGTGTAAGAAGACCAGTGTTAGGGTGGGGAAATCACGCCTGTCAGAGAATTTATGGTCCAGTGTCAGAGAGTGAGCCAGCCAGGAAGACCCTTCCCAATAATTCATGGATTCACCAGTAGGGACACAGCCTGGGGAATTACATGGACAACTGCCCCCCAGGGAGGGCCACCCGCCCCAACTTTGCCCTGCCCAAGTGTCCATCGAGTCACCTTCTGTCTCTGGGCTGCCTCTGAGACTTGAGGGAGTGGACAGGACCCCAGGGGCCTCCTTCCCCCACCCCACGTGCCTCACTCAGTTCAGCCGCTCCCAGTACAGCAGCAAATCTGTAAATTTGCCTGGTGAGTTTGTCGAGTGGCTCCAAAGCCACACTTGTCCCACTCCTCAGAAGAAGGCAATGGCCAGAGCCTAGGGCAGCTGCCTTGGGGGAGAGGGTCTGATTTCTCTTCTAGATCCCTGCCCCCTAGTCTTTTCCTCCTTGGCGCCCATGTTATACTCCGTGGACAATCTCTTACTCTCTCTGGGCCTCAGCTTTCCCTTCTGAGAAATGGGCAGCCTGGACTTCTCCAGTTCCTGCAGCTAAGATGTTCTCAGCACCCACCGCAACCCCAGCTGGCCCCACCTCGCCCCTTGGCTCCTCCCTCTCTCCTCTGTTGCTGTGGGTGCCCTTTCCTGGGGTTGCGGAGGTACTGCTGCTCCCAGGCACCTAGAGGGGAACCCCCCAGAACAGTAGGAGAAGAAAGGGGGCTGTTCTTGAGGAGGAGAGAATGGGATGGCCCAGCTCGACCATGCCTAGCCCTGGGTTCAAAGCTCCAAGCGCCTTTCTCGCCCACTTCTGCAATGTTTTAATTGTCTCTCCACATCCGTGTCTGCCACCAGACACAAGGGTCCTGAGGGCAGCGACACCAGCCTTTGCTCTCTATCCCAGGTACCGGGATGCTGGGACCTGTTCCCTAATCTCACAGGTGAAGGATGGGCGCCCCCCAGGCAGGTGCTAGTATGGTAACATTTTCCCAGACTACGGCCTATTCAGCAGATTCCAGGTGTCCACTCAGGGGCCCAAACCACGCAGCCAGGAAAGAACTGCCCTGGACTGTCTCCCTCGGGCTCTCTCTTCCCTCCCTTCTCAGCTCCTCAAGCCTTTTAATCTCTTGCCTCCCTCCCCCGATCCCCCAAGACCCTCTTTCACTTGGGTCCAGCATCCCACCTGGAGAACTGGTAGTTTCTGGCTCTTTCTGACTCTGCTTTGGAATGGGGGATGAGGGCGGAGGAGCAGGGTCTTCGGATCATAAGGATAGAGGAAAGGAGATGGGACCTCCCCGTTGCCTGGCTTCTGGGCAAAGTGTCTAAAAATCATGCAGAACTCTCTCCTGGGGGAAATCGCCTACCTGCATAATTTCTGTATCCAGTGTTGCTACAAGAGCGCTACAAGTCCTTCCCACCTTGAGTTACATTTCTAAAAACCCTCTTATTACTTGAGTCGTAAGACGTGGCAGGTTCCACTAAGTATGCCTGCGGAGAGGACAGGCAGCAGGGAGGAGAAATACATGCTGCCCCACGAACACTAAAGAGTCGCTAAATTCAGTTGCATCGAACACAGGTTCTGATATCAGCCCTGAAATTCTTCCTCCCCCGGAAAGCCCTTCTGGGCTGGGAGGGAAAGTCCATGATACCAGAAACGGTGTTCATTCAATGTTTCCCAAATGCACCCCTAGTTCTCCTGCACGGTGCCTTGCCACCTAGAGAGCCCTGTCTCCACTGGTGTCCAAATGGCCCCATCTGTCAGTGCCAGGCTTAAATGCCATTACTTCCCAGGCGAAAGTGACTATTAGGGTCCAAGCACTTCCCTCCCTGGGCTGTGATCACAGGTACAGGTCCCAGCCCTGGCTTTGCCCAAATGTCTGTCACTTTTACCCTCTGGGCCTCCTCTTGGGCGGATGTCAGCTTACAGACCATTTAGGACAACCCCTCCCCACCCCAGGTTTCATCTCCCCAGATCCCTGACTTATTCATGGGATACTGAATCAGCATGTTTGCTGAGTGAATTCAGAACTTGGGGACACCAAGATCTAAAGCTCCCTCCAAGTTAAGCCTCTGAGCCTCCTCAACCCTGCAACTACGCTTCCTTTTCCTTGCTTCCTTTTCCTTATACCAGCCCAGTAACAAAATCACCTTCTAAACCACCAGCCACACCCTCAGCATGGTCCCAGGCAAAAGAATCAAAAGGTTGACAATATGTCCAACCACTGGGGGTTTTTTAAATGTAATTAGTCATTATTATGCACTGTGGAGGTAATAATAATAATAACAGCAAACATTTATTAAGCACCTAGTATATGCCCAGTACTGAGCTCTTGGCTTGCACATGAGTGACCGCATTCAATCCTCAGGATGACCCATAAAGGAGCTTCTGTTATCAGCCTCCACTTTTCAGACCTGGAAGTGAGGCGAAAAGACGTTAAACTTGCCCAAGGTCAGGGAGCAAGCTGGTGACAGACTTTGGGGACTCTATAAAATCATCCTTTATGCATTTGTGTTGCAATATTTATGCATTTTTGGAGTTCTCTTTCAGATTTTGCAAATTTTTTTTAATGTAATGTCCTAATCTGTTTTTAGTTCATTATGCCTGCTCTGTTTGTTTGGCAATGTTTCTGCGAACTGTCAATTTTGTTTTCCTCTCTAAGAGCGTAGAAATATCCATGGAATTTGTGAGAACATAGCCAAATAGGTAAAGTGGACACGGATGACTGAAAATGAATTTTTAAAATGAAACCACCTAGAAAGCAGACAAAATTGCTTTCAGAATGCCTAAGAAAATTGCGAAATCTCCCCGGGGTGCAACGACCTTATCAAGACATGAACTAATGGCTGTAAACATTCATCTCTGACCAAATTCCTTTCAGTTGATTCACTTGGAACCTAGAAAAACTTTAACATCTGTAATAATTTTGTCAGATAAACGAATAATTGCTGGAAAATAGTTTGGAAATTAAAAGCCCAAAAGTCTGAAGGTGGGGTTGGAGAGTAGAGAAATACTAATAAAAGCTAAAATGCACTTTAGAAGCTACTCCCATGGTACATAATAATTAATAATACTTGAAAGAACAGAAGCCAGAAATAATGTTTCACCAATTTTTTTTGGTATCAACTTTATTGCAGTATAACAATATCCAATAATGTGCACAGATTTGTACGTATAGAGTTGAAGTCCTGACAAATGTATAACATATACCCATACAATCAAGATATTAACTGCTACCAGCTATGATAATATTTAAACATTTCCATCACCGTAGAAAGTTTCTTTGTGCTTCTTTGTAATCAATTCACTCCACCACCAGCTAACCAATGATCAGCTCTCTATAGCTGGAGCTTATGTTTGTCTGTTCTAGAACTTCATATAAATGGACACATACAGTATGTGTACCCTTCTGTATCTATCTTCTTTCACTCAGTAAAATATTTTTGAGATTCTTTTGTTACTTGAACCAAGCAGGTCTTTCATTTTATCGAGTAGTATTCCACTGTATGAAAATATCATAGCGTGTTTACCCATTCACCTCTTGATGAACATTTGAATTTTCTCTGATTGTTTGCTATTAGGAATAAAGCCACTATGCAGATTTTTACATAGGTTTTTCATTTCTCTTCAGTAAAGTCCTAACAATGAGAGTGCTGGGTCACATGGCAAATGTATAACTGTATAAAAAACTGCCACACTGCTGTCCAAAGTGACTGTGCCGTTTCGCCATCAACCAGCAGCATATGAGAATTCTGCTGGGTGACGTCCATTCTGACATTTTGTAATATGAGCTTTTCAGTTGTTTTATTCTAAGAGGTAAGAAGTTTTATCTCATTGTTCAACCAAATTGCCTTTTTTTTTTTTTTTTTTTTTTTTGAGACAGAGTCTCTCTCTCTTGCCTGGGGTGAGTGCCGTGGCGTCAGCCTAGCTCACAGCAACCTCAAACTCCTGGGCTCAAGAGATCCTCCTGCCTCAGCCTCCTGAGTAGCTGGGACTACAGGCATGCGCCAGCATGCCCGGCTAATTTTTTCTATATATACTTTTAGCTGTCCGATTAATTTCTTTCTATTTTTGGTAGAGACGGCGTCTCGCTCTTGCTCAGGCTGGTCTGGAACTCCTGAGCTCAGAACGATCCACCCGCCTCGGCCTCCCAGAGACCTAGGATCACAGGCGTGAGCCACCGCGCCCAGCCGACCAAATTGCTTTTTATGCAGCAGTCTGCTTGCTTCTCAACACCAATGTGTGCCGGCCGTGTATTTGCATTCATGCACACAAATGCACGTGAGTTCATACACACAAACACATACATATTCATGAACCACTCCTGCCACTTCCTGTGTGGTGAAGAATGTCCTCAGTGAGAAAGCAGAAGTTGGAGTCTGTCTTCTGCACAGGCACTGACTGACCCTCAGCAGTTCACTTCAAACCTGTTTTTCCAACAATCAGATGAAGACAACGATCCCTGCCCCACCAAAAGCAAAACACCAAAAGCAGAATCCATGAAAGAAATTGATAATTTGAACTTCATTAAAATTAAAAAACTTCTGCTCTGCAAGAGACTGTTAAGAGATTAAAAAGGCAAACCACAGACTGGGAGAAAATATTTGCAAAACAGATAGCTGATAAAGGGCTTTATCTAAAACATACAGAGAACTCAAATTGAACATTAAGAAAATAAACAACCTAATTTAAAAGTGGGCAAAAGATCTGAACAGACACTCCGCCAACAAAGATACACAGATGGCAAATACGCATATGAGAAGATGCTCAGCATCCAATGTCATTAGGGAACTGCGAATTAGAACAACAGTGAGATACCACTGCACACCTGTCTGAATGGCCGAATTCAAAACCTGACAGTACCAAATGCTGGTGAGGATGTGGAGCAACGGGAACTCTCATTCGTGCTGGTGGGAGTACAAAACGCTACAGCCAACTTGGAAGACAGTCTGGCAGGTTCTTACACAGCCACGCATAGTCTTACCATACAATTCAGCAATCACATTCTTAGTTATTTACCCAAATGAGCTGAAAACATATCCACAGGAAAACGTGCATACAAATGTTTATAGCAGCTTTATTCACAATGGCCAAAAACTGGCGGCAACCAAGATGTTCTTCAAAAGGCAGATGGATAAATAAAGTGTGATACAGTGGAATATTATTGTACGGAATAGCACATTAATCAGTGCTACTCAGCGAGAATTCATATGTTGAAGCCCTAACCCTCTCCCCATGTGACTTTATTAGAGTTAGGGTCTTTATGGAGGTGATTATGTGATAATTACAGACATATATGCACCTAACAATGGACTACTAAAACATACGAAGCAAGAGCAACAGAAGTGAAGGGAGAAATAGTCAATCGTATTAGTCTGATACAATATAATTTGGGGAAAATTGACATCTTAACAATTTAAAGTCTTTTGATCCATGAACATCACATATCTATCTCTCCATATATTTAGGTCTTTGTCTCATCAATGTTTTGTAGTTTTTAATATACAAATCTTGCACATATTTTGTTAGATTTATCCCTATGTAGTTCAGGTTTTCCTTTTTATTGTAAAAGGAACTTTTTGAAAAAAAATCTCAATTTCTACTTGTTTATTTCTATATTTAGAAATACAATTGATTTTTGTGTATTGATCTTGTATTCTGCAACCTTGCTTAACTCACTTATAAGCCTAATAGCTTTTTTTCTCTAAAAGCTTTTTAAAATAGCTTTATTAAGATATAAATCATACACCACACCATTTAGCCATTTAAAGTATCAATAGCCTTTAGGATATTCAGAGTTTTGCAAGCATCACTACAATCATTGTAGAATATTTTAGTCACTCTATCAAGAAGCCTTTATATCTTTTGCAGTCACTTCTCATTTCCCGCAACTCCCTAGATCCTAGGCAAACACAAATCTACCTTCTGCCCCTATAGATTCACCTATTCTGGAGATTTCATATAAATGGATTCATACAATATATGGTCTTTTGTGACTGGCTTCATTCACTTGGCATGTTTTCAAAGTTCATTCGTGTCGTAGCATGTTATAAGTACTTAATTCCTTTTTATGGCTGAATAATATTCCATTGTATGGCTATACCACATTATCCATTCATCAGAGATGGACATTTGTGTTGTTTACACCTTGTGATTATTATGAATAATGCTGCCATGAACATTTGTGTTCAAGTTTTTGTGCGCACGTTTTTTTATTACACAGAGTCTCACTCTGTTGCCCAGGCTAGAGTGCAGTGGCATCAGCCTAGTTCACAGCAACCTCAAATTCCTGGCCTCAAGCGATCCTTCTGCCTCAGCCTCCAAAGGGTCCCATGCCTAGGACTACAGGCATGTGCCGCTATGCCCGGGCGTGATGTCAGTCTTTTTTACCATAGCCACCCTAATGGGTGTGAAGTGGTATCTCATCATGGTTTTGATTTTTATTTCCTAATAACTAATGATTTTTAGTACTTTTTCCTGTGCTTGTTGGCATTTTGCATATCTTCTTTGGAGAAATATCTATTAAGTCCTTTGCCCATTTTTAAACTGGGTTGTTGGTCTTTTTGCTGTTGAGTTATAAGAGTTCTTTCGGCCGGGGGAGGTGGCTCACGCCTGTAATCCTAGCACTCTGGGAGGCTGAGGCAAGAGAATCATTTGAGCTCAGGAGTTCCAGACCAGCCTGAGCAAGAGCGAGACCCCGACTCTACTAAAACAATAGAAAGAAATTGGCTGGACAACTAAAAATATATATATAGAAAAAATTAGCCAGGCATGGTGGTGCATGCCTGTAGTCCCAGCTACTCGGGAGGCTGAGGCAGAAGGATTGCTTGAGCCCAGGAGTTTGAGTTTGCTGTGAGCTAGGTTGATGCCACGGCACTTGAGCTGGGGCAATAAAGTAAGACTCTGTCTCAAAAAAAAAAA
>CAUYSK010034762.1:0-10624 GCA_963575035.1 Avahi laniger
TCAGTATGATGTTGGCTGTGGGTTTGTCATAAATGGCTTGTATCATTTTTAGGTAAGCCCCATCTATACCTATTTCATTAAGCATTCTTATCATAAAAGGGTGTTGAATTTTGTCAAATGCTTTTTCTGCATCTATTGAGAGAATTATGGTTTTTGTTTTTGCTTCTGTTTATGTGGTGAATTATGTTTATAGATTTGCATATGTTGAACCATCCCTGCATCTCTGGTATGAAGCCCACTTGGTCGTGATGGATTATTTTCTTAATAAGCACCTGGATTCAGTTAGCTAGAATTTTGTTGAGAATTTTTGCATCTATATTCATAAGGGATATTGGTCTGTAGTTTTCCTTTTTTGTTGCGTTCTTTTCTGGTTTTGGTATCAGGGTTATGTTGGCTTCATAAAACGTGTTGGGGAGGAATCCATCCTTCTCGATGCTGTGGAATAATTTCTGCAGGATAGGCACCAGTTCTTTGTAGGTGTGGTAAAGTCATTTTCTTTTAATATGCTCTAGAACATGGATGCTTATCTCATCCTCCCCAGATACATTTGGATATTTTTTGATTGTTCTGTTTTGCCTACTGGTTCTTTAGTGTTGCTGTTGTTCCTCTGATCTTATGGAAAAAGTGATGGAGAAAAGGCTGCCCTTTCTCTTCCTGCCCAATTCCTGCCTAATTCCAGTAACCTAACCCAAGGTCATGGAACAGAGTATACTAAAAGTTTAGGATGTCTAATAAGTCCTATAAAGGAAGACACACTTAGAACAGGATGGCAGATATGCCTGCTGACTGAGTCCAAAGGAAAATAAAAGTTGGAAATCCTTCACTGGCATTGCCTACTTTGCAGAACCCCTGTTCCTGGCCTTGCTTCAAGTCTTGAAGTCTACCCTTTTTCCCCTCTCCATCCCACTGTAAAGATGGCTCCTTCCTCCATGCTTTATGGATTAAATACTCCCATCTTCTTTAGGAAACCTTATTCTCTACCCACTACAGTTGTTGTTTCTTGAGGATCTATCCCCATCTCCTGACCCAGGAAAAGTGTGGGACATAGCATTCTCTACCAGATCTCATCCCCAAATGCAGAGTAATTTGGTCCAAAATAAACCCATAAAGGGATTTGAAAAAATAGTCCACATCTGTCTGATTTCTTTTCATATGATGTGAAGTTATGCTCCTTTCTCTTTGTAGTATTCTGGTTTCTTCTAGGCAATACATAGAAAATAGACACATAAAAACATACATGGCCATGCACATACACATGCACTTCATAAAATATAAAATAGTTATCAGTGAGAGTATAATCTTTTAATAAGTCAACAGTACAAAAACTAGAAATATAATAACAGCAAACATTTATGTAACACTATGTGCTAGGATCTGTTCAACACACTTAAATTTTACTTGTATTAATATTAGCTCATTTAATCCTAGGGCGATTCTAAGAAAGAGACACTTTTGTTATTGTCATATGATAGGTGAGGAAACCAATATAGAGAAAGAATAAGTGTTTTAATTATGTAATTATTAGTAAGACAAATAGTTTCACAGATAGGCATAATATGCAAACTTTTTTCTGTCTAAAATGGAGATAGAAATATTTTACATTTTATGTTCAGTCGCTAATATTTATCATTTCTTGTTCTCTTTCTAGGTAGTCCAGGGTCTACCTATATATCATAAATGAGTACCCTTAATATTCCTTTCCATAAAGCAGTCCCATCTACTTTTGTTAATGTGTAAAATGCATTAACCACATATTTATTTGCATTCTGGGCAAATAAATATGTGGCTATCCTAAGGATAACAATTTTTTAAATTTTCTATTTATTTTCTCATTATTTTTTAATATGAGTAATACATGTGTCTTTGTGGTTTCTCCCCTTTATTACACACAGTATACTTTACACACTGCTTTGCACCTTGCAAAACAATGTACATCCTGCAGAAGTCCTCTTCTTGTAAGGACATCACCATATCTTATATGACTAAGGCCTACCCATAGGACCTCATTTTAAATTAATTACCTCTTAAAACCTATCTCCAAACACTGTTATATTCTGAGTTTATGGTGTTAAGACTTTAACATAAAAATTTTGAGGAGACACAATTCAGTCCATAACACCTAATCACATTATTTATGAGCCTTTCTAAATCAACTTTCAGAATTTACATTCTTTTCTTAATTATTTTTCTCTCATTTTGAAATATTTGATTTTTGTGTGCTTTATGGAATATTTTGAATGGGTTTTTACCTTCTGTAAGTATATTATGAAGATAATGTTTCTTTTACCCTTTTCTGTTGTCATGTTTGAATAAGATGTGTCTTTCTTGACTTTTAGGAGAATGTAGGTTAACAGAAGTGTGCTTGGGAAGCTTTCCTAAATCTGTGGCTCTAAGTCTCCTAGTGCCATTACTAAAAAGTATTTTTTAAAAATGACTTCTCTGTATAGCTACATCTTCACTGCTTTCTGAGATAGGTCTGCTCTCCTAGTATGGGCCTCTCTCACGCTAGTATTTGACTCTTTTCCTTTGTTTACCCTGATTTTTCTGTTCTGATTAAATAGGGTTCTGGTTCCAGAAGTTTTTTTCTCAGCAGTGAGTTTTATCTAAGACAGAAGTTCTGCAGATTTTCTGAGAGCACTGAAATCCAGGTAGTCTCAACACCATCCTTTCTGTAGCCCCCCTTGCACTCACCTTCAAACTGGAGGCAGTGAAGCTCCCTTCCAGTTTTAATTGGTTTCAGATCTGTCTATGGACCCTTCCATTCCAAGAGGATTTCTTCTTTTGGGAGTGGGTACCTGGTGTTGATTTATAAAGTCCAAAGCTTGTAGGGCTATGAGAATTCTTTTTTTACTACTCTGTGTTTTCTACACAGCTGCTATTCATGCAAGGCTTTAGCTTCTTAGTTGGTTTTGTCCGATCATCCTGTATTATGATGTTTATGGAGGTACATTGTCTTGTGTCCCACAAAATTGTCTTCTGTGGATTTCTAATTTTGCTGTGTTAGTTTGTTTAATTTTGTGAAAGGATTAGGGATGTTTCAAAAATCAATATTCTGCTACCATTGCTGTCTTTCATGTACTGTTTTAAATAATATCTTTAGACAATGTACAATTATATTGGGTATATAAGCCCTATCTCTAAGAGTCTCCTTCTTTTTCTTATTTTCTCCCTAGGTTTCCATTTGAATGCCTGGAGTGTGAGAGGTTTTTCTGAACTCAAGGCAAGGTTTAGAAAGGGATCACTGAGCCCCTTGTTTGTTTACTGTATCATGGCTGGCCCACCTGTCTGGTGTACCCCCTTAGGCATTTACAGCTGAGTTTTGTGGCTGGTGGTGCTATATTACTTCATTTCACTTCCCCTTATGTCCTTCAGTCACTATAGGGCCCTCTTAATTTTTACCTCCTTCTTCGTGTTGACACTGGTCAAGGCATTCACAATTTATTCTCTACTCTCTTCATCCCTTGCCTTGGGAGAGTAATAGGTGAGTGCTCATCCCTCACATGTAGAAGCAAAGGGAGTCTTGGGGTAAATAAACACAAGCACCCATTTATGCCACTGCGTTTCCTCAGAAACAGAGAAGCTAGCTTTGTAGTGGCAGAGTTGGCCTGACAAGCAGTTTTTCTCAAGAGTCCCAAATGGAGAAGAAGGAGAAAGGTCCTTTCTGCCTTCAGTGTTTCTAAAAACTATCCAACACAGCTTCTCCATGCCTCGGAGCTATGAAACTCCATAGTCAGGAGATTACCTCTGATTTTCCCTGTTCTTTCTTATCAGCTTTCAAAGTGAGAATGAACAAGCTGCTATGTCACGTCATGTTTGTTTCCTTCCTGACTCTAGCTTATTGGCTAAACTTTAATGTCAGAAAGTTGTGTCTTCTCTCTATCACAGAAGACCACCATGATTGGATCTACCAGTTTCAACTTTTGAATGTTTTCCTTAAGATATCCTCTCTACAGAAAGCTTATCTTTCAAGCCCATTTTTATATTAAATAGGTCCAATGTCATCACTTTCCTCTTCTGGGGAGAAGAACCTAGAGAATAAAGATTTAAGGATGAAAATTAAAATGATATTGTTAATTTTGAAAGACAATGTTGTCCTGATGCATTAGCTTGTTAGGGCTACCATTATAAAGTACCACAAACTGAGTGGCTTAAACAACAGAAATTTATTATTTCACAGTTATGGAGCCTAGAAGTCCAAAATCCACGTGTCAGCTGAGTTGGTTCCTTCTGAGGGCTGTGAGGAAGAAGAATCTGTTCCATGCTTCTCACCCTACTTCTGGTGGTTTGCTGGCAATCTTTGATATCCTTGGCTTTTGGAAGCATTACTCTGATCTGTGTCTTTATCTTCATGTGGTATTCTCTCTATATGAGTGGCTATGTCCAAATACCCCCTTTTTATAAGGACTCATTGGATTAGGCCCTACCCTAATGACCTCCTTTTAACTTGATTACCTCTGTAAAGACCCTATCTCCAAATAAGGTCACATTCTGATGTAATGGGGATTAGACTCCAACATAGTGGTGTTTCTGTGATTGCCATTGGGGTCTTCTTCATAAATTCTTTGTGTAGGCTATTATCTAGGAGTTTTTACAACATTTTCTTTTAGCATTCTTATGGTTTTATGCTTTACATTTAAGTCTTTTGTCCATTTTGAATTAATTTTTGTGAGTGATGAGAGATATGGATCCTGTTTCATTCTTCCGCACATGGCTATTCCATTCACCCAGCAGCATTTATTGAATAGGGCTTCTTTTCCCCAGTGTATATTGTTGTCTTCATTTTCAAAGATCAGTTGGCTCTATGTGGATGGTTTTATATCTGGGTTATCTGTTCTCTTCCATATGTCTCTGTTTTTGTGCCAGTACCATGCTGTTTTGGGTACTACAGCCTTGTAGTTTGAAGTCTGATAATGTCGTGCCCCCACATTTATTCTTTTTGCTTAAGATTGCTTTAGCTATTTGGACTCTTTTCTAGTTCCAAACAAAACACAGATCTGTGTGTAGATCTGTGAAATATGATGTTGGTATTTTCATGGGGATTGCATTGAGTCTGTAAATCACTTTGGGTATTTTGAACATTTTAACAATGCTGATTCTACCAATCCATGAGCAAGATATGTTTTTCCATTTGTTTGTGTCATCTGCAATTTATTTCTTCAGTGTTTCATAGTTCTCTTTGTAGATATCTTTCACCTCCTTGGTTAAGTATATTCCTAAGTATTTTATTCTGGCTTATTTCACTTACCGTAATGTCCTCTAGGTCCATCCATGTTGTGACAAATGGCAATCTGTCCTTCATTATAAAGGCTAAATAATATTCCATCATATATACTCACCATAGTTTCTTTATCCATTTGTTTATTGATGGACACCTAAGTTGTTTCCATATTTTGGCTATTGTGAATAGTGTTGCAATGAACATGGGAATACAGGTATCTTTATGAGGTGGTGAATTCATTTTTATTTGGTTATATACCCAGAGGAGGGATTGCTGGGTCATACAGAGTTCTGTTTTTAATTTATTTAGGAACTTCCATACTGTTTTCCATAATGGCTGCACCAATCAACATTCCTATCAAGAGTGTACAAGGGTTCCCTTCTCTCCACATCCTCACCAGCACTTGTTATCTCGTGTCTTTTTGATAATAGCTATCTAGCAGGTGTGAGGTTGAGCCTTATAGTGGTTATGTGTTTCCCTGATGATTAGTGATGTTGAGCACCTTTTTATATATCTGTCGGCCATTTATATGTCATCTTTGGAGAAATGTCTATTCAAATCCTTTGCCCATTTTTAATTTGGTTTATATGTTTTCTTGCTATTGAGTTATATAAGTTCTTTATTATTCTTGGATATTGATCCTTTATCTGATATATGGTTTGCAATTTTCTTCCAACTTATAGGTTGTCTTTTCATTTTTTTGCCTGTTTCCTTTGCTGTTCAAAAGACTTTTAGTTTGTTGTAGTGCCATTTATTTATTTTTGCTTTTACAGCCTGAGCTTTTGGTGTGATATCCAAGAAATCATTGCCAAGGCAAATGTCAAGGAGCTGTTCCCCTATGTTTTCTTCTAAGTGTTTTATGGTCTCAGGTCTTATGTTTAGGTCTTTGATTTATTTGAAGTTGGATTTTATGTATGGTGTAAGATAATCATCCTTTGGTACATAGAAATCCAGTTTTTCCAGGACCATGTAATGAAGAGAATTTTCCCCATTATGCCTTTTTGGTGCCTTCCCTTTTCAAAAATTAGTAGGTCACATATATTTAGATTTATTTGGAGGGAGAGGGTCCTATGTTCTGTTTCACTGTGTATTTGTCTGTTTTAGGCCTGTACCATACTGTTTTGATTACTGTAACTTTGTAATATAATTTTAAATCAGAAAGTGTGATGCCTCCAACTTTTTTTGTTTTTTTTTTTCCCTCTGAATTGCTTTATCTATTTGGGTTCTTTTGTGGTTCCATATGAATTTTAGGATTTATTTCTGTTTCTATGAATATGTCATTGAGATTTTGATAGGAATTGCATTGAAGCTATTAAATATATATTGCTTTAGATAGTAGGGACATTGTGGCAATATTAATTATTCCAATGCATAGCTTGGAATATTTTGCAGTTATTTGTGTCCTCTTCAGTTTCTTTCATCAATATCTTATGGTTTTCAGTGTACAGGTCTTTTACCTCCATTACTTATTTTCAACACCAAGTTTATATGTAAGATATTCCTAGCAAGTTCTGTTATGCTCAGTTATTCAATATGATGCTGTGGAAAATTTTTAGAATATTTGATTATACCCTCTAGGTATTTCAGAATTGGAACATGATATAGAAAAAGAAACAAAGCCTCAGGGTTTTAGAATGGCAGAGTAGTCTCGAAATAAACAGTTTAAATATGTAGCATATGTGCCTTTCTCATTTGACTGTTAAGAAGTGGGTTTGTAGCATTGCATATAGGATGGTTTCATGTAAGATCCAAATTTCAGGGCAAACAGTATCATGACCACCCACGTAATAAATGACAAGCAAGAATGTGCTTTTTAATGGAAAGTGTAGTATCTAAATGACTGTTTTCTGTGGATACAAGAGTTCCCAGCATGGATATCACTTACAGTTGCTTTAGAATTTCACCGTATCTGGGGAACTATGAGGAAGTCAGCCAGCAATCTATTTCAACAAGAACTACAGAAACAAGGTTAAGTGAGACCTGGAGAGGAAAGAAAGATCATTATTAGTAAAACAAGATCATTTTCCCATCTAGCCCTCCTGTGGATTCAAACCATAGTTCAAGCTAAGAAAAAAGTGATACAATGAAAAGTGCAATATTTTTCATAAATATTTCTTCAGGCTATTGAGAACAAAAAGTCTTTGGCACCATGGGCATTAGACTTACACAGATGGTGGACTGGCAAGAAATGAAAGCGTCCACGTGATCAGGAGAACAATGCAACACTTAGATTCTTCTTTATTTGAAAACCAAGAGGACTAGATTGTGAAGACATTTTCTCTTGATTTTAGAAGTATTTGTGAAGAGCCCAAGGGGACTTGGTTTCCTGAAAAGCAAGTGAAAATGAGACCAAAACTTTTTCCTGTGAAATGGATATTATCATGTTCTTACTCACAGAGTGGTAGAGTCAAGGAAACATGACACAGTTTATTTAGTGCTGCAGTTATCTATTGTGTGTAACAAACTACCTTAGAACTAATGACTTAAAATAGCAGTTATTATATTATATCTTACCATTTTGTGGGTCAGAAATTTAGGCTAAGCCTGAGTGGCTGACTCTTTTTCCATACAGAATTAGTAGAGGTTGGTTGTTTGGTGGTATTCAGCAGAGAGATGCACTAGTTTGAAGAGTCTAGAATGGTTTCACTCATGTCTGGCATCTTAGAAGGCTAGAATCAGTTGGAACAATCAACAAAAATGCCTATATATGGCCTCTTTAGCATGGAAGTCTCTGAGAAGTCAGCTGCCTGGTAGTCTAGTGTTCCATGTAGCTTCTGCTTGTAGACAGAAGCTACAAAGCCTTTTGTGATCTCATCTAGGAAGTCACATAGTATAACCCACCACTGATTGGGCAGCCACAAGTCCACCCAGATTCATGGGAAAGAGACTTATACTCCATTTCTTGATAAGAAGAGTGTCAAAGAATGTACAGCCACATCATACAATCTCAATATCCAGATTTGTAGAAACACATTAGGGGTGTGTGTGTGTGTGTGTGTGTGTGTGTGTGTGTGTGTGTGTGTAGAAAGAGGCAAGAGAGAATTTTATTCTGATGCTTGTAAAATTTGTAGTCTTTATAAAGTCAGTAGGGATACCAAACAATTATCACATTTCCTACAACTGAGTGTATTAGAGACCTATGGGTCAGATAATTGTTACTACTCACAGTTGCTTCCTTCAGTCTGATTCCTCTGAGACTTTACCTGAGACTTTCCATGCCCTCAAATAGAAAATATGCATTGTTCTTTATGTTTTGGTTGAATATTTTATGATGATCCTCCAATGTGATGATTCTCAAGTCTTAATAGGAGGTTAATACTTTACATACCTCTGCTGTGTCTTTTGCATTCAAGAGGTGACTCTCAGAAATGCATATACAGAAAACAACTTCAAAGTCATTGTAGCAGGAAGGCAAAGGGCTCAGAAAGAGCATGTGCTGAAAGTAGCACGTGCAGGCTGCTTGAAAAGTCTGCCTTGCAGTTTATCTTTCTGCCTGCATATATTCAAGTTTTGTGCTTTTAAACGTAGGCAGCTTTCCTGGTCTACTTCTCATGTATATGAATAAGCCATTCTAAGAGAGAGCCTGTTCTTTTTCTGTGGCCATGGTTAAAGTTGCATTGTTTAATCAATGAGCAGGGGTTTTACGTCAGTCAAGTTATTGAAGTGCTTTTCACCAGCCCACGCTCTCCAGCCTGGATGAGAATGAAGTGAGACAGGAGTGAATATCAGGCTGCAGTGCATTATCAGAAACTGCTGAGCTTGGCCTGTCCTGCCGAGATTTAGCATTCATTGTTACTGCCTAACTAAATTCTTCCATACTTTCACTTATTCAAAGTCAGCCTTAGCACTTTCCTGCTTAGCACAGACAGCTTCATAAAATAGTTGTAGCCAGCATTTATTGAATGTTCACTGTGGGCCAAGCTCTGTGTACTATGCTTTTTGCCTTTCACCTGTGTTGTTATTTCAATATAATCCTCTCATCAGTTCTTTGGAGTAGATCCTATTAATATCCCATTTCACGGGTAAAGATATTGATTCACAGAGAAGTTAAGTGGGAGGGCTGAGATTGAATCTTGGCGGTCTGACTCCGACCCCTTGTATCCTTTGGACGCTAGGTCATGCTCACATACATGGCAAACCTAAGCTTTGTACCTGGGAAGCCCTTGGCACTCTTTCACCTGGCCCTCATCTATGAGAGTGGCTGCATGGGCTTCCCAGGTGCTATACATACCCCTGGAAGGAATATCTGGCAAGCTATCAAGGGAAGAACCCATTGAGTTACTCATTGTACCTGCGGTTATTCATTATTCCATCATTATAAGCCAGAAATTAAATATAACCACAAACGGTGTTTAAGAATCTTGGGAGCTAAAGAAGTTCCCTTTGAAACTAGAGAAGCTTATTATTTTACGGTTCTCTCTCTTTTGGGGGTGAGAAGAAACAACATTGTACTTTGAGGATGAAGCCCAGCAAAATCTTCCTGCTACATTTACTATGGCTAGGCTAAGGACTAGCTCTGAAAGGCTATATAAATAAAGCAATAGTTAGAAAGGTTTGGAGTGGAATCTCAGCTCTCTACAACTCAGTAAGTATGTACCCTAGTTACATGATGTTGCTCGTTTGAACCTCATCTTGATCTTCTCTGAAATAGAGATCCAATGTCATACTTATAGATATCTGATGAAGGACCAACTGAGATAACTGTTGTTCAACATACATTATCAGGGCCAGCCAAGTAATTTGCAGGCAGATGGCAAAATGAAAATGCAGATTTCTTTGCTAAAAAAATTTCTAAGATTTCAAGACAGCACCAGCAGAGCACTGAATGAAGGCCTGGGGCCCTCCTGACCATAGGTCCTGTGTGACTACACAGGTCACATGCTGGCGAGGATTGCCCTGGGCATAATAGCCACTTAACAAATATTCCTTCCTCCCCTGACATGTTCTTTCCGCCAGAAGCACCTGCCTACTCCCATTTCCAGGAGTGCCAGATCCTCAGAACCTCACGTTGAGATGCCTGGAATCTCATGCCTGGCCTATAGATAACTCTGAGCCCAGGCCTGTGGGCTGGTCCCTAGTTACTCCTTACCTAACTAGAAAGCCATGGACATCTATCTGTCTGCAAAGAGATCCTGCAAAGATTTTGTGACGTCTTAGACGAGAGACTCTATGTCTCTTGAGTTGGAAAAGAATTGTAAAATTAACACACACACAAAGTATATCATCTAGACATGCTTAAAGTAGACTTGTAACATGATAATTATATCGTATTGACTGGTTACAATTATATAAAAATAGCAGTGCTTCAATGAGATATCACTTATCTCCAGTGAGACTGGCCTTTATCAAAAAGTCCCAAAACAATAAATGTTGGCATGGATGTGGAGAGATAGGAACACTCATGCA